>JACATO010000123.1:2202500-2405000 GCA_018389105.1 Nautilus pompilius | reverse complement strand
GATAGACAGACAGAGATAGACAGACAGACAAAGACAAGACAAAGACAGAGACAGACAGACAGAGACAAAAGACAGACAGACAGACAGACGGACAGAGAGGAACAGAGATAGAGAGACTTTAAAAAAAAAAACTAAACGTGTTTTTAGTTGTTTTTATCCAGGACTCCGTACAAATGAAAATCTGAGCTACGACGATCTCCTCAAACCAGGTCGTTTGCATGATAATTTGGCAGTAATTAGTAGTTAGGAACCTAACTGTTTGATTGACCTGTTTAATGCCACACCTCCTGGACTTTGTCCCCCCATATGGTGATTCACAGTACAAACTTGTCGTTCACTCGCTTGTGCTATAAACAATGTAATAAAATCTAGCATAAACTGACCTTATAGGTAAATATTTGTTGAATACGTAGTAGAAGATACGCAATTAAGTTGCCAACTAATTTACAAACAAAAAATTCAGTTAAAAAGGTAACAAACAGACTTAGAAACTTTGCTTCAGAACAGATCCTCTGAAATCATTTCAGCCATTTTATATTTGTACAATCAAAGCCGCAGAGCCAAACAAATGTTTCGTGGTTACCTTCAGTTTGCTCACATTACAGAACTCCACAGCATTAAGTACGACTCTCCAAAACGATAATGTTGTGGGACGCCACTCGATGTGTTAAGCAGCCCTGACACAGCTGACAGTGTGTTGGTCTACGATCCGGGTTTTGGCTGCGCCCGTACTATCGAAAAACCGGCTGACGAAAATAAACGGCACTGAGCCCCGGAAAGTGCGTTTTACCCCCTCCCTATTTTTTTATTTCGAAAGGGATTTTAATAAGGGTACAGTTAAGGACAGTGAGATTTTAGGCTGTGGACGGTTTTGGAATAAATTCCGAAGGGGGCTCTATTATGACCTGTCAGGGGATTCTACAGTGGGATGGGTGGCCGTGCACGACATCCATCATCGTGAAGTAGCGATGCTAAAGATAAGAGAGACTTTCGGACAACAAAGAATCAATGTCTTCTGCCACATCTAAGCCATCAGTTTCCCGCGACAGCGGAAAACAAATTTACCCGACATAGGCATTAGGCTGCCAGTTTTTCAAACGTTGAAAGCCGATGGGAACAAGAAAGTGGGCAGAAGTTCATTAACAACTAAGAGCAAAAGTCTTGGGTTGTTTTCATGACTGATAGCGTAATGTAAACTAGGTAATAAAACAGAGTAAAATACTAGCAGTAAATTCGTGCGAGAGTAAGACTGTAAAGTACTAAAATTAAACAAGGATTAGTCAGTATTTTATTAAAACTATTTGAGAGCTATGACGCGTAACTAATCCGCAGCGGTTCTGAGTACACTTCAGCCAAAAGTGCTTTTCTGAACTGCACACTTCATCCTTTATTTTCAAGTGCGAAATATTTTAAACCCGACATTAAATCAAACTCCCGCTGGATCATTATCAGCAGAAATCAAATGTAACTTAAATAAAGATTCCTTCTGGGTGGGGCACTGGGTCATTAAATATGCTCGCAGAACATTTACCGACTGAGGTAGTTTACCAAACTAATCATTTAATCCAAAAAAAGCCTTCGTGCCCTTCCGAGCCGGAAGATGCAGGTTCCAGTCTTTCAAGGGCAAAACCTTTCTACAAAAGGTACACGATGGTACGTAATTTGCGTAAATCGGACATCTCTTTCTTTATTACCTCCCCTTCACAAATGTTCGATCATTATAGAAACTGATGTCTTCTCAGCGTTTTTTTAAACTGGGGGGGGGTGAATTTGTAATTACTCGAGATCGCAGGTTAGCAGACTCGAGCGAGGTCTTTCGGGGTAGAAACTCTGAACAACTTATCATCGCGACCCTAATTTTAAACCTTAGGCTAAAGATATTTTGGCTACAGCTTAATATTGGTTCGTTCGGTTACGTTGTTGTTTTCGTATTCAATTGAAAATCGCATTTTAAGAAACCGCAGTGGACTGGCTGGAATATCCGTAAAACATTCCGGACTGACGAAAGTCGGTGCCCCAATCCCGTGACCGGCGTCGACGTATTAACCGTTAGGTTTTGGGGGGGCCGTCTAAGAAATCCATGGGGCTAAATTACGTCATCTGTAGGGGTCGGCAAGACCTGCAGCGAGATTCAAACTCAAAGTTCTATGCTGATACCTTATTTGCTGGGTATTTAGAGTAAAGAATGTGATTATATACATCCCCGTGGGTTCTGCTCAAGTCGATGATGACAAACTAAGGTTTTTAGTTGTAACAGTTTTCAGGAATAATCATTAGCTCAACCGTCGTTTTAGACTCGTCTAGACACCTACTTTCTGGCAGGAGGAAACTTCCAACCTCTTCGAGGATCGATATTAACTTATCTTTAGAAATTATCCCTTTTATTGAATTGCATTTTTTTTTCATGTATTTTTGTAACAATTCTAAAAGATCACAAAAGACTAAGCAAGAAGACGCGTGATCTTCATTAACGTATTAACCCTGACTCGAATTATGTGATTGATGTAGATCAGCACAAACTGTTCATCAGAACGTTTCCTTCTTTTCCTTCCCACAGAGATTAAATATTCCTCATATTTTCCTATTCTTCAAATGTCCTCTCTCATACTCGAATTAACAATCGTCCTTTTTCACCGAATACTCCATGCATTGCGATTAAAGACAATCCGTTTAATTTAAAATACAACCGCTTTAACCCTCTGCAACCTGGGGCACCTCGCTACTTCTCAAATCACCGGTGCACGGAACAGGTTTCACCATAGAACCTGCGACACACAGACAATCTATCGTCCTCATCAATATATTCCACTTTCTAACGGTGAATTCTTGTCGTTCCAAACACCACTCTTTGCTCGCGAATACGTTAGGTTCGATGCAAGGACTAAGTAGGACCTCTCAGCTGAGTCCACCCACGAGGTATAAGTAAGATAAGTACCTAACCTGACACACGGAGGTCAAATACGTAACAGTTTTAAGAGAAATGCTAATTGCCCTACTGATATATATTAAACAGTTGTTCTAGTAATTACGCTAAAAATACGTTTAGATCATGTAAAAGAGTCGAAATATCGTCACATTTAAAGTAAGGACTGATAAATTAGAATAACAACCACTTACCATAAAACAGAATTACAAATGGAAATAATTTTGCGAGAGAAAACATAATATCAGATTATTTCACATTTTAGCAAGCATTTTTCGATTAGTAAGGAAAAAATAAATAAGGTAAATTTTACTGCGAGAGATATTGAAAAAAAATTGCCAAGAGACGATGATTTCCAACATCGGAAGTTCATAAACAATCATCAATAAAGGAAACCTAAGACGGTAAATATAAAATGAGAGAAAGGGCCGCCAACGATCTCAATAAAAGCAGGTATTTAAAATGTCGCTGGTCCTGCACATTGGCCTTTATTTGGGATTGAAACAATAGTTTTGGCGACAATCCAAAAAGATTGAAAATGCTATGGTTATCGTAATCAGATAGAGTTGTAAATATTCAGCTGCGAGTGAGGATGAGAATTACCAGACCAAGCGTGATGTTTGGGTACTGGTCAACGAATATTTCCGATTATCTTCGGACTTCGTTGAGCATTAGGGATACTCACTGCTTCGTGTATCAGACAGGTGCCGCTTCCGTACTGACTTAATGTCTGCCCGCTTACATTCGAAATCCTTTTAATCCCATATCGATTAAATCTCAGACAAAAACTAAACTCAAGCCACTTCCACGATACCAGCATCTCTCCACTACGAGTAACAGAAGGTAAGACACCAAATGACTGCCGAAAACAGATACCTAATTCATCTTTGCGCTGGAGACACCTCCGACGGGACTCGAACCCGTAATCCCCGGCTTAGGAGGCCGATGCCTTATCCATTAGGCCACGGAGGCTTCCTTCTGTCCATTTCCTTAATAGCAGAAAACATGACGTCTTCATAATGTCGTCGGTTTTCTTTACTAAATGCGTACAATCGACTCTAACTTTGTCCTGCTGTCTGCATTCTCGGTATTTTTTTCAAATTAAATTTGGCAACAATTACCGAAGATTGGAAATATTACTATACGACATTGTAACACGGTTAAAAGAAAGGAAAAAAAAAACGACAATCCATTCCAGTATTTTTCTGAAATTCCTTACATTGCATTTTTCATAGATTCCTTGCAAATCATCTAAAAAACACATCAAGAACTGGTATAAGGCGATAGATAGTTCATCCAGTAAAGTCTGTCCTTATGAATAAGTCTGTGCTTTCAGAACATGGCAAATACTCAGCACCATGTAAACGTTTTCTTTATTGTTTTTGCAAAATCTGGCATCTTACATCTTTCAGAAAAGAACTGCATCGCGTCTAATTAGTTTTTCGGAGTATCCAGATCAACTGGAAAGAAAGAATGCAGATTTGATGCTATTGCCTACAAAAGATGGGTAGCCAACGGTGTACGATCCGTGCCATGTCATGACATTCGAGTAGCCAGGAGAAGAGGCGACTGGCCGCCTTGACTTTTCCTCCAGAGTCTACGTTCAAACGACAGAGGAAACATGTAGCGCCATCTCGCCGCAAAATGTTGCCACCAATTTTCTGCATGCCTGGTTGGTACAGGTGTCTTTAAATCGGCAATGTTCAAGGGTGTTGCGAACGTTCTTGACCAAAATCTAATTCCGTATTTTCAGCTGCAAGAATGTGGCCCGTATCCTGACACTCCCGCTTCCACACTGAAGACAGCGCGGTAAAGATTCGCGGTCGCCATTTGCCGAATGGAAATGAAAGCTCAATTAAGTTTGGCTAACAGTGGTAGACCAGCAAGAAAGATGTTATTCCTGTTTGATCGTAAAAGGAAAAAGGAAGATATCTACACCCTTTCGCCATTCTTTCTCCAATGAAGAACCTCGGGCTTTATCCATCTGTCAAAGAAGACTTCGTGGTTACACTAACATGGATCCGAGAAAAGGCCGCCAACGATCTCAAAAAAGCAGGTATTTAAAATGTCGCTGGTCCTGCACATCGGCCTTTATTTGGGATTGAAACAATAGTTTTGGCGACAATCCAAAAAGATTGAAAATGCTATGATTATCGTAATCAGATAGAGTTGTAAATATTCAGCTGCGAGTGAGGATGGGAATTACCACACCATGCGTGATGTTTGGGTACTGGTCAACGAATATTTCCGATTATCTTCGGACTTCGTTGAGCATTAGGGATACTCACTGCTTCGTGTATCAGACAGGTGCCGCTTCCGTACTGACTTAATGTCTGCCCGCTTACATTCGAAATCCTTTTAATCCCATATCGATTAAATCTCAGACAAAAACTAAACTCAAGCCACTTCCACGATACCAGCATCTCTCCACTACGAGTAACAGAAGGTAAGACACCAAATGACTGCCGAAAACAGATACCTAATTCATCTTTGCGCTGGAGACACCTCCGACGGGACTCGAACCCGTAATCCCCGGCTTAGGAGGCCGATGCCTTATCCATTAGGCCACGGAGGCTTCCTTCTGTCCATTTCCTTAATAGCAGAAAACATGACGTCTTCATAATGTCGTCGGTTTTCTTTACTAAATGCGTACAATCGACTCTAACTTTGTCCTGCTGTCTGCATTCTCGGTATTTTTTTCAAATTAAATTTGGCAACAATTACCGAAGATTGGAAATATTACTATACGACATTGTAACACGGTTAAAACAAAGGAAAAAAAAAACGACAATCCATTCCAGTATCTTTCTGAAATTCCTTACATTGCATTTTTCATAGATTCCTTGCAAATCATCTAAAAAACACATCAAAAACTGGTATAAGGCGATAGATAGTTCATCCAGTAAAGTCTATCCTTATGAAAAAGTCTGTGCTTTCAGAACATGGCAAATACTCAGCACCATGTAAACGTTTTCTTTATTGTTTTTGCAAAATCTGGCATCTTACATCTTTCAGAAAAGAACTGCATCGCGTCTAATTAGTTTTTCGGAGTATCCAGATCAACTGGAAAGAATGCAGATTTGATGCTATTGCCTACAAAAGATGGGTAGCCAACGGTGTACGATCCGTGCCATGTCATGACATTCGAGTAGCCAGGAGAAGAGGCGACTGGCCGCCTTGACTTTTCCTCCAGAGTCTACGTTCAAACGACAGAGGAAACATGTAGCGCCATCTCGCCGCAAAATGTTGCCACCAATTTTCTGCATGCCTGGTTGGTACAGGTGTCTTTAAATCGGCAATGTTCAAGGGTATTGCGAACGTTCTTGACCAAAATCTAATTCCGTATTTTCAGCTGCAAGAATGTGGCCCGTATCCTGACACTCCCGCTTCCACACTGAAGACAGCGCGGTAAAGATTCGCGGTCGCCATTTGCCGAATGGAAATGAAAGCTCAATTAAGTTTGGCTAACAGTGGTAGACCAGCAAGAAAGATGTTATTCCTGTTTGATCATAAAAGGAAAAAGGAAGATATATCCACCCTTTCGCCATTCTTTCCTCCAAATGAAGAACCTCGGGCTTTATTCATCTGTCAAAGAAGACTTCGTGGTTACACTAACATGGATCCGAGAGAAGGCCGCCAACGATCTCAATAAAAGCAGGTATTTAAAATGTCGCTGGTCCTGCACATCGGCCTCTATTTGGGATTGAAACAATAGTTTTGGCGACAATCCAAAAAGATTGAAAATGCTATGGTTATCGTAATCAGATAGAGTTGTAAATATTCAGCTGCGAGTGAGGATGAGAATTACCAGACCAAGCGTGATGTTTGGGTACTGGTCAACGAATATTTCCGATTATCTTCGGACTTCGTTGAGCATTAGGGATACTCACTGCTTCGTGTGTCAGACAGGTGCCGCTTCCGTACTGACTTAATGTCTGCCCGCTTACATTCGAAATCCTTTTAATCCCATATCGATTAAATCTCAGACAAAAACTAAACTCAAGTCACTTCCACGATACCAGCATCTCTCCACTACGAGTAACAGAAGGTAAGACACCAAATGACTACCGAAAACAGATACCTAATTCATCCTTGCGCTGGAGACACCTCCGACGGGACTCGAACCCGTAATCCCCGGCTTAGGAGGCCGCATTTTCCTTAATAGCAGAAAACATGACGTCTTCATAATGTCGTCGGTTTTCTTTACTAAATGCGTACAATGACTCTAACTTTGTCCTGCCGTCTGCATTCTCGGTATTTTTTTCAAATTAAATTTGGCAACAATTACCGAAGATTGGAAATATTACTATACGACATTGTAACACGGTTAAAAGAAAGAAAAAAAAAAAACGACAATCCATTCCAGTATCTTTCTGAAATTCCTTACATTGCATTTTCATAGATTCCTTGCAAATCATCTAAAAAACACATCAACTGGTAAAAGGCTAGATAGTTCATCCAGTAAGTCTGCTTATAAATAGTCAGAACATCATCAAGATAGACAGTCATCCAATGAATATGAAAACTGTGCTTTCTGGCGTTTTTTTAGTGAACGTTTTCTTATTGTTTTGCAAAATCTGGCATCTTACATCTTTCAGAAAAGAACTGCATCGCGTCTAATTAGTTTTTCGGAGTATCCAGATCAACTGGAAAGAATGCAGATTTGATGCTATTGCCTACAAAAGATGGGTAGCCAACGGTGTACGATCCGTGCCATGTCATGACATTCGAGTAGCCAGGAGAAGAGGCGACTGGCCGCCTTGACTTTTCCTCCAGAGTCTACGTTCAAACGACAGAGGAAACATGTAGCGCCATCTCACCGCAAAATGTTGCCACCAATTTTCTGCATGCCTGGTTGGTACAGGTGTCTTTAAATCGGAAATGTTCAAGGGTGTTGCGAACGTTCTTGACCAAAATCTAATTCCGTATTTTCAGCTGCAAGAATGTGGCCCGTATCCTGACACTCCCGCTTCCACACTGAAGACAGCGCGGTAAAGATTCGCGGTCGCCATTTGCCGAATGGAAATGAAAGCTCAATTAAGTTTGGCTAACAGTGGTAGACCAGCAAGAAAGATGTTATTCCTGTTTGATCATAAAAGGAAAAAGGAAGATATATCCACCCTTTCGCCATTCTTTCCTCCAAATGAAGAACCTCGGGCTTTATCCATCTGTCAAAGAAGACTTCGTGGTTACACTAACATGGATCCGAGAAAAGGCCGCCAACGATCTCAATAAAAGCAGGTATTTAAAATGTCGCTGGTCCTGCACATCGGCCTTTATTTGGGATTGAAACCATAGTTTTGGCGACAATCCAAAAAGATTGAAAATGCCATGATTATCGTAATAAGATAGAGTTGTAAATATTCAGCTGCGAGTGAGGATGAGAATTACCAGACCAAGCGTGATGTTTGGGTACTGGTCAACGAATATTTCCGATTATCTTCGGACTTCGTTGAGCATTAGGGATACTCACTGCTTCGTGTATCAGACAGGTGCCGCTTCCGTACTGACTTAATGTCTACCCGCTTACATTTGAAATCCTTTTAATCCCATATCGATTAAATCTCAGACAAAAACTAAACTCAAGCACTTCCACGATACCAGCATCTCTCCACTACGATAACAGAAGGTAAGACACCAAATGACTGCCGAAAACAGACACCTAATTCATCTTTGCGCTGGAGACACCTCCGACGGGACTCGAACCCGTAATCCCCGGCTTAGAGGCCGATGCCTTATCCATTAGGCCACGGAGGCTTCCTTCTGTCCATTTCCTTAATAGCAGAGAAAACATGACGTCTTCATAATATCGTCGGTTTTCTTTACTAAATGCGTACAATTGACTCTAACTTTGTCCTGCTGTCTGCATTCTCGGTATTTTTTTCAAATTAGATTTGGCAACAATTACCGATGATTGGAAATATTACTATACGACATTGTAACACGGTTAAAAGAAAGGGAAAAAAAAACGACAATCCATTCCAGTATTTTTCTGAAATTCCTTACATTGCATTTTTCATAGATTCCTTGCAAATCATCTAAAAAACACATCAAGAACTGCTATAAGGCGATAGATAGTTCATCCAGTAAAGTCTGTCCTTATGAAAAAGTCTGTGCTTTCAGAACATGGCAAATACTCAGCACCATGTAAACGTTTTCTTTATTGTTTTTGCAAAATCTGGCATCTTACATCTTTCAGAAAAGAACTGCATCGCGTCTAATTAGTTTTTCGGAGTATCCAGATCAACTGGAAAGAATGCAGATTTGATGCTATTGCCTACAAAAGATGGGTAGCCAACGGTGTACGATCCGTGCCATGTCATGACATTCGAGTAGCCAGGAGAAGAGGCGACTGGCCGCCTTGACTTTTCCTCCAGAGTCTACGTTCAAACGACACAGAGGAAACATGTAGCGCCATCTCACCGCAAAATGTTGCCACCAATTTTCTGCATGCCTGGTTGGTACAGGTGTCTTTAAATCGGCAATGTTCAAGGGTGTTGCGAACGTTCTTGACCAAAATCTAATTCCGTATTTTCAGCTGCAAGAATGTGGCCCGTATCCTGACACTCCCGCTTCCACACTGAAGACAGCGCGGTAAAGATTCGCGGTCGCCATTTGCCGAATGGAAATGAAAGCTCAATTAAGTTTGGCTAACAGTGGTAGACCAGCAAGAAAGATGTTATTCCTGTTTGATCATAAAAGGAAGAAGGAAGATATATCCACCCTTTCGCCATTCTTTCCTCCAAATGAAGAACCTCGGGCTTTATTCATCTGTCAAAGAAGACTTCGTGGTTACACTAACATGGATCCGAGAAAAGGCCGCCAACGATCTCAATAAAAGCAGGTATTTAAAATGTCGCTGGTCCTGCACATCGGCGTTTATTTGGGATTGAAACAATAGTTTTGGCGACAATCCAAAAAGATTGAAAATGCCATGATTATCGTAATAAGATAGAGTTGTAAATATTCAGCTGCGAGTGAGGATGAGAATTACCAGACCAAGCGTGATGTTTGGGTACTGGTCAACCAATATTTCCGATTATCTTCGGACTTCGTTGAGCATTAGGGATACTCACTGCTTCGTGTATCAGACAGGTGCCGCTTCCGTACTGACTTAATGTCTACCCGCTTACATTTGAAATCCTTTTAATCCCATATCGATTAAATCTCAGACAAAAACTAAACTCAAGTCACTTCCACGATACCAGCATCTCTCCACTACGAATAACAGAAGGTAAGACACCAAATGACTGCCGAAAACAGACACCTAATTCATCTTTGCGCTGGAGACACCTCCGACGGGACTCGAACCCGTAATCCCCGGCTTAGAAGGCCGATGCCTTATCCATTAGGCCACGGAGGCTTCCTTCTGTCCATTTCCTTAATAGCAGGAAACATGACGTCTTCATAATGTCGTCGGTTTTCTTTACTAAATGCGTACAATCGACTCTAACTTTGTCCTGCTGTCTGCATTCTCGGTATTTTTTTCAAATTAAATTTGGCAACAATTACCGAAGATTGGAAATATTACTATACAACTAAAAGTAACGTGATTATTTCTATATCATTGATGTTTAACTGATGCTGATTTATGTTCTTGCAATCTATGAGTTGAGTTCTTTATGGTATGTGGTCCCTTTGTTTCTTAGATCCTCTGCAGGCAGTAAGTCTTTTAGTTTCTGTTCAAATCTTGCACAAATTTTCGGAAATAATTTTAAAAATATCATCTTTCTCATACTGATGGTGTTATTTTAAGCAAGTATTAATATTTTTTCCTCGATGAGGGATGAAATTATATATTTTCCCTGGAATTCATAACTATAGTTAACCTGTAATATTAACACTCGCTTTGTTGATCACTCGAGTTTTTTTGTAACTTGTTTAATTTCCTCCTATTTGATAATCTTTTCCACAGATGTCACAGTTGGGATAAAGTCTTTCAGGAGGTTCCACTCCCACTTCCGGCTTTTAGATCTTGCAATTGCTTTTGGTCATAGAATATTATTGGAGGTATTGACAATTTTTTTTCGTATTTGTCGATCGAGAAGATCCACTGCAACATCTTCCGTTCTGCTGTGATTTGAGAAATTCACGTTTCCGCAAGTATTGAAAAAAAACCAGAAAATCGCAATCAACAATAATGGTTCGTTCTACCAGATCTCGTGCGATGAGACTGGGACCCGCAGTTCCCGTTTTACGCCAACAGTTTCTCGTTAGAAGGACGACGCTTCCTGCATCGAGCTAATTCTTTTGTTTACATAATCAGCATCCTCGAATTCTTCTTCATCCAATTCTTCATAAGAAACATCTTATTCCTATAGATTTTTCCCGTAAACTGGTCCGGTCCGGTTTTTGCAATTTCCGTGGCTCAACACCCGGAGATCCTCTAGAAGAGCCCTCTGATGCTATCGCGATAATTAAAAAGAAAGATTTTTTCTTTGTTATTTCCTTCTAATTTCAAAAATTCGTCTTGTTGAGGGATTTTGGCCAAAAATTCAATGTGTACCCCTGACAAGCGACCGTTTCTTTTGACTCTGCACTTCGCATGAAGTTTAGAAAAAAACAGAATATATAAAGGGGATGGTTCCCATAGGAACGTTTTTGTCATCTCATTTTGGTAACTTTAGCGAAACTGCAGATGCCTAAAAATTCTAGTTCAGATTTTCATCCCTTTCAAATACGCGTATATAATATACATGAATATTCGACTTTTATTTCGTTAATTCGAAGTTTGATCTGCCTTTACGTCGGCAATCGTTCTAGAAACTCAGCCTAGTTCGATGTGCACAACGATCGAGTGAACCTTTGCTCGGTAACTATCAGGGATATTTGACTTGGTGTCAGCTGAACACCAGGGAGTCATGATGTATCACAGCGTATGTAGCACATTTCCTAGAAGAACGCCGACTTCTGTCAGGCCACGGTTATAGCGGAAGTCTCAAATAAAAGAACGGAGTACCAGTTTTTTCTTTAAGGAAACACGCCAAAACAATGTGTAGTTCCAGTTAAGCCCTAAGTCTTATAATATGGTCAACCCCCCCCCACTTATTTGATTTTAAGGTAGACATTGAACCGGTTTGTTCGTATAGCATACTAAAGTTCTAGGTTTTTGTGTTTTGCTTGAGATACAAAACACGTTTGGTACAGATAACATAAAGAGAGCATAAAACTTCGATAAAGTCGGATCCTTTCTTAAGAAATAAAAATAATTCGCGACCAGCGGGAAACTTAGAAAGGACATGAATTTAGAGAGATGATGCTATCATAAGCTATGAAAAGAATGCAAAAATCTCTTTCTTCACTATACAAGTGATGACAGTTTGCTCTGTTGTCTTCATTTTAAAATATCTACCAAACGACGGCTTGAAGACTGACACCAGCTCCAAGCCGACATCACTTTCGTTTTGAACTATTGTTTCGCTGAAAGACGCCGGTGTCGTCCCCTTTTGTCTTTTCAGAAATAAATATCTCATGAATCCCGGTATTTCACGAAATAAAACAACCTTCTTGGTAGTCAGACTGATCGGATGAAGGAGAGAAACAGTACCCAGCTATCTTCAAAAACGACGGCTACAGAAAAGAGATCCCCCATTTTTTTTTCGAATTGATGTTTTTTTTTTTAATAATGGCGAACAAGTTATTCCTGACCCGCTGAAGAAAGTAGGAGATGGCGATTCCTGCTCAAGTTGTCGCCCACCCAAGTTCTATAACTGTTCCGCCGTTTTTGCCCGGTCAGCCACCCACACCACCACCAGCCGGAGCCTCGATACGGGCACCCAACTGTTTCTGACCTCGGAGCCTCGATACGGGCACCCAACTGTTTCTGACCTCGGAGCCTCGATACGGGCACCCAACTGTTTCTGACCTCGGAGCCTCGATACGGGCACCCAACTGTTTCTGACCTCGGAGCCTCGATACGGGCACCCAACTGTTTCTGACCTCGGAGCCTCGATACGGGCACCCAACTGTTTCTGACCTCGGAGCCTCGATACGGGCACCCAACTGTTTCTGACCTCAGAGCCTCGATACGGGCACCCAACTGTTTCTGACCTCGGAGCCTCGATACGGGCACCCAACTGTTTCTGACCTCAGAGCCTCGATGCGGGCACCCAACTGTTTCTGACCTCGGAGCCTCGATACGGGCACCCAACTGTTTCTGGCCTCAGAGCCTCGATGTCGAAGGCTCGCTAGCAAGAGATGCTTAGAGAAGGCCGTGAAAACTGCAGATGCACGTGTTTTCTTTCTGTATTAAAACTAATTTCTATTGTTTTTTTTTTGAAACTGGAGAAAAAATAGACAGATTGCAGATCCTCTGATGGTATATCGATAGCGAGACTTCTTGGGTCACGCCGACCTCGGTGGTAGTCTGTACGACTGGCTGCACGCCAGATGCTATGGCGGGAACCCGAGCGGCCCGATTTAATCGCCCAACCTAGCGGCTGCTACTTCATTTGGTCAGCTGTAGGTCGATAGAACATGGAAGCCAGTCAACGAGGAATGAGCAGCAGCTGTATCCGACACTATTTCTGTACGCAGTCTCTACGCGATAAAATCATTTCAGACAAACGATAGCTACCCTCGGTACCGAGCTAAACACAAAACCCGGAAGAGGGCGCTCTGCCATCTTAAACATTTTTTCCTTTGGAATTCCTACCTTGTCACCTCCGGTTGTGCCGCAAAACTACAATTATTTGTTATTAATGCTATTTAATAAAAAGATGGAAAAGCTGCACTGGTTTGGCATCACAAAGAGGCTTGCTAATGAACTGATATCACCGCTTCCAGAACTGTAGTCCATTGAATGAAAATTGCTACTAATTCACCTTGTGGCGCGGTAGTCAACTGGATAGTCTCGGTTCGGCCTACCTTCCTATGTGGTTTCTTCTCACCTTCCTTCACCAGCCAGCGCTGTGAGCTTCCGCGTGTAAAAGGAGGAAGAGTTCTGCTAGAGATCCCCCTACTTTCTACTTCAGTTCTGTGAGATGTCTTTAACCTCGAAGTTAAAACAAGAGTCGTCCAAGTAACCAGGCGTATGAAGCTGTGCTGGAATGAGGGCCAATTTTGTAATCATGCCCCTTATTATGGTTAAGTTTAAATGGGCTAAAATACGTCTTTTATATGCACGTGATTGCTTGAAATAATCAAACACCAAAAGTTCAACAGTCAAAACTATATCACTAATTGAAAAAACAACAAGAAAAATAAAAAAGATTCAATGTTTTACACAGTTTCTCATATAAACGTTAACTTTTATGATTTGATAAAATAAATTTTATTTTCTACTTCACAGTGAATTAAAATTTATCGAAGAAACAAAGATTCGTCTTGACACGGCAATAACGTGACGTAAAAAATGAGATAACTAAATTCCACCTGATGACGGTCATTTGGTTCCTTATAACGATCATTAGAGATGAAGAATTATGAGTTTCCATCTAATTTTTAATGAATTTTGAAAAAAAAAAAAAGATGGACTTCCGTGCAAACATAACATCAAAGATGGAGGCAAATAACGAGAGTTATCTCACCTTGATTTTTTTTTTTTTTACATCCTGAAACTCAGTCCGTTGGACAAATCTGTATTATTTCCTTTAATGACAATGTTCTGTAATACTATTTGTAGCCAGGTAAAAACAGAAAGTAATTTATTTAAGCAAAGTACAAATATTTGTCAGTCTGTATTATTAAACCCATCCATGGCTGCTAATCGTAAGAGAGTAGGGGGAAAAAAAGAAATAAATAGCATTCTTACAAATTATCTACCTTCATTTTTTATTTGATTCTCTAGTTTATCTTCCTTTATCGGTTCGACAGGAACAGCGAACTACTCTTTTCTGCTAATTGTTTGTTGTTTTTTTAAATACTATTTACGTTGTCAAAACGAAAAACAAGCTACCCCCCCCGAATATTCTCAAAATAGTTCATCGCCCGAAATCACGTGACAACGACAGACGTCAATACAGGCGGCAGAAACACCTCGAAATCTCAGGAAACAGTTCCTAATGACGGCCTGTCGTGAAATCTAAAATGGTGCCCCAACCATAAAAGGGACTGAGTTATGATGCGACGGTTATCAAAGAAAAGGAGATGACGCGGCGTGGTGAGAAAAAAATTATTTTAGTTGTGACTCACCGGAAGTACTCACTTCCATGTGGAAGAACAGTTGCGCCCATAGTTCTAGAAAAGCAATGACAATCGATCATTAGTGCAAGCGTTTATAATGATAATAATAATGAAACAAAACATTAATTACTAAGTAATCTAGAATACGCAAAAATATATGGCCGCGCGCACTTTTTATTCTGCTCTGTTCTACTGATAACAGATATAAAGAGAAACATCAGTCAGTCGCCCCCTCCGCGGGTTCATTGTTGCCAGTCAGTCTTTGCCAATGACGACGGAAGCCGCCATATTTTGTCAGTGATTTTTCTTTGAAAATGAAGAAAAGGGACATCAGTCACTGGGATTAAATGCACGGAGACAACAAATTTCTGCCCCTTTTCTCGTGCAAGTAGAAATTGAATTAGCTTACATGGTTTATGCGAGTCTCCCAGCCCTTTGCAGACAAAGACTCCGAGGCCGATCGCCCACAGCCGGCCGACACACTACGAAAGTATCCGATAAATGCCGACTTCGGCTGACTCACGCGTCATCGATGGGGAATTTTTAATTTTTTTTTGTAGTTAACTCATTTGTTTCGTGATAAAACATTTAAATATATTCACATTTATATAAACAGAAGGAAAAAAAGTGCTTTTCTCACGACCCTTTCCATTAATCTTCAAATCATAATGAAAGCTGAATACGAATAACTACCGGAGAGAAGCTAAGGAATAAAAGTTTATATCTGACGTAAACAAAATGGCAACTTTTGCGTTTTATAGACGATCTGAAAATTAGGAATTCTACTGGTGACTTCAGGCCGGAAAGTTGTGGTGTGTGTGTGTGTGTTTGTGTGTGTGTGTGTGTGTGTGTGTGTGTGTGTGTGTGTGTGTGTGTGTGTGTGTAACCCGCTCAGCATGTCAGCCAGCCCAAGATCCCTAATCTGATCTGTTAACCAAGAGGTGAATCATCGCTTACACCCAACTTTATAAATACCGTGAATTCTCTGAATAAAACTCAGACGAGGGAGGGAGAAATTCATTAAGGTGTATAAGAGGAAATACTTAATCAGCTTCTTTCTTTCTCCCTTTTCTTTTCTAAGCAGGAGACATCTCGCAAGTTCCAGTATGTTCCGCTCCGATGCCCAACAACGATCAGCCATCATAACCTGGCCGACTTTGTCAGTTATCTTCCCATCAGGTCTTCTCGTGTTCAACCAAGTAAGAAATCGGCCCGATCCGGTCAACTTCATGGCGTCCTCATTCAGACAAGGCCCATTCAAAAATAATATTATTTCCATCCGCAGCCACCCCTGTCAGCCGACGGTAGCGGTTTTGGCTACTGTCCAAATCTAGATAACTTATATTTCTTTATGAATAATCAGCGTCACCTTTCTAGGTCGCGAATTTTAATAAAAACTGCTTTTCCTTTTTGTTCAGAACGTTAAAAATACTGTTGCCGATAGAACAACGCGTCGCTGACTCGACTGAATTAAAGGTGTTCTACTTTTTATTGCACTTATGAGCGGCAGATTCAGGTTCCCCCTCTCTCTCTCTCTAGAAATATACACATACATCAATCGAATACATTTTGCAATACGACCAAATTTAACAATAAAACGAGAGGAGACTGTTCCCATCTCTAAATATTTAGTACAAGACTAATTTATAATACTTTTCTCCTGTTGAGAGGAGACTTGTTTTAATTCGTGAAGTACTCATTCAAAAATGCATCACGATTTTCTTTGTTTTCCCAAACACACGCCAAAGTATTCAGCTTTCGCTACAATAAAAGTTATATGAACGAGGTATACCTTTCGCTGTGGTGATGCGCTGATATCTGTCGAACAGCCAGAAGTGAGTTAGCGGGATCTTTCTCTGGGCCGCAGCTACACTGGCTCACGGCCATGGCCAAACGTTTTGTGTCACACACCCCCAGAATTTCTAAAATCTTCCGTGATAACGTCCAATTAGACCTGCTCAATTTGAGTGATACTGTCGTGCTAGAGTGGCTGGTTTTCTGCGCCCGACAGAAGAAATGAGCGAAATTGGGAAATCTAACAGGCAAAAAATACCTGGGATTCTTCTGCTTGTTATCGGTTTCAGCGCCTACTGAAGGAGAAGACTTTTACAGCTTAACAAACCTTCTAAGAGACCGGGAAGTTGGTTGTAAGCCGTTCTTTACGCAAACACGCTTTCGGGGTAGATCAGGTTACTGTTCTCCTAATCTCATTCCTGATAATTCTTGGATGATGCGCTCTAACACCTTGCGCGAAAAGGTTCCGTGGTACTTATGGCCGCTCAGGAAGGCTCTAAGCCGATACACTTCCACAGATCGGTGTGCTGTACAGCCCCATCTTTAAGAGTAAACATGTCCAGGCAATCACACCTTCCGGAAATACATCTGCATCACCATGCACTCACCTGCTTTTATATTTAAATTTTCTTTATATTTGTATGTTCGCATCGGTTTTAAACTGATGTTATATTGCGTGTGAAATAACAAAAGAGAATAGAGAAGCGGGACTTCATAGAGCCCCGGTTAATAATAACAAGCGGTCATTTTTGGAGTTAAGTTTATTGTCAACCAAAAAAATAACAGGGTGGAGAGGAGGGGACCCGACTGACCCTGCCCCCTTTTACGGATTTTAGGGGTCACGGAAATATTCCGTTATCTGATCGTCGAAAATCTGGTAAGGAAAACGAATAACAGGAGAAAATAAATAATAATAATAATAATAATAATAATAATAATAATAATAATAATAATAATAATAGAAAAGCTAGTTTAAAATAGTTTAAAATACATGTAGTTAAAAAATAAAATTAATTAATTTAAAATACTAGTTTAAAATAGTTACACTTAGGTTGTGTAGTTACTGTGTTTCACGTTCTGTGATGGAGTCTTTGGCTCCGAAGAAAAGGGGTAATTTGCTTTGCGGCTTTTCTTCCTGTTTACCACGAATTTGCTGATCACGTGACGACGGTTTTGGCTTCTACGCCCAGATGGTTCCACGAGATCGGTCCCCACAATATGGGGTTCGGAAGCAATCGGTGACCGGTGTGGCGCATTACCGTCAACGCAAATGCGACTGCCTCCATTGTCCTGCATAGTGGAGGCAGGGATGACTCCGGGTAGCTTCTGGGAGCGTGACTAGATGACTCAGAGTTGGCAAGCGACAGTGATACGTGGACGGCCGACCCGTCGGCGAATTCGCGGAGAACAGGAAGTCGACGGCCCTCTTCTACTGCCTATGAAACCTCCCCGGCTTTCCCCTGCAGTCATTTTTATGTTAAGGAGTTTAAACCAAACTCTCTTGCCTACCTGGACGTACCTGCTCACTGTCACGAACTCTCTTGCCTACCTGGATGTACCTGCTCACTGTCACAAACTCTCTTGCCTACCTGGACGTACCTGCTCACTGTCACGAACTCTCTTGCCTACCTGGATGTACCTGCTCACTGTCACGAACTCTCTTGCCTACCTGGATGTACCTGCTCACTGTCACGAACTCTCTTGCCTACCTGGATGTACCTGCTCACTGTCACGAACTCTCTTGCCTACCTGGACGTACCTGCTCACTGTCACGAACTCTCTTGCCTACCTGGATGTACCTGCTCACTGTCACGAACTCTCTTGCCTACCTGGACGTACCTGCTCACTGTCACGAACTCTCTTGCCTACCTGGATGTACTGCTCACTGTCACGAACTCTCTTGCCTACCTGGATGTACCTGCTCACTGTCACAAAACTCTCTGCCTACCTGGACGTACCTGCTCACTGTCACGAACTCTCTTGCCTACCTGGATGTACCTGCTCACTGTCACGAACTCTCTTGCCTACCTGGATGTACCTGCTCACTGTCACAAACTCTCTTGCCTATCTGGATGTACCTGCTCACTGTCACGAACTCTCTTGCCTACCTGGATGTACCTGCTCACTGTCACGAACTCTCTTGCCTACCTGGATGTACCTGCTCACTGTCACAAACTCTCTTGCCTACCTGGATGTACCTGCTCACTGTCACGAACTCTCTTGCCTACCTGGACGTACCTGCTCACTGTCACGAACGCTCTTGCTTCATCTGATTGTACCAGCTCACGTCTTGCTTTACCTGGCTGTATCAACCCACTGTCACAAACTCCTTTTCCTTACCTGGTACAAAACCTGTTGACTGCCACTCCAGCGATAATGTCCGCAACTGCCGTCGATCCGTTGTTCCATCATTTACTTTCACGAGGTCTCGCTACCCAAACACAGTCACCTGACGTCTTTGCCACCAATATGTTAGGCGCGTGTGTTTCGTTGCATTTCCCTTGATGCTGCTGCTGGCGCCATAACAGAGAGTTATGTCCTCGTCATTTTTTGGATTTGTTATTCGAAATAACTGGACCCTCTTGTGCAAGATGGCCGAGGAACGAAGTACAGCTGCTGCTGCTGCTGCTGCTAGTAGGAAAATGAAAAGACTGGTAAAGGAATCACTCTGGCAACGAAACTGGATCTGCTGGGAGAAGGACAGCGACTCAGGGATGTAGCTGAACCTCGACAATGGCTACGATTAAAGAAAATAAAGATAAAATTCGTGAAAATGCAAGATGAAGTATTGGGCCGGTGTGATGGAGGAAATGGAAAGCTCATTGGGTGGACGACAGCGAGGTGACCACCCCACCCCTGACCAAGGTAGCACCATGGGAAAAGGCACTGAGTTTGTCGGAGGATTTAAAGAATAAAGGGGGTGAAAGTCCAGACCAGAACTCTGCTGGTAAGCAAGAGACCTTCACAGCAAGCGGAGGATGGTTGGACCGTTTTAAGAGAAGGTACAATCTACACACAGCATCAAACAGGGCGCAGAGGTCTGCACCAGGCCACAGAGCGTCCGAAGGCGGCGCTGCGGGTGAATCCGAGGGCCATGAAGGGGGCAATCAAGCCAAAGAGCGACGACGACAAGAGCCATATCCCAAGATTGGCTTCCAAGTTTGTTTTTAAATCTGCCCCCGGATTACCGTGTACAGAAGAACCGGGCCGATAATGGCCCAGCCATTTCCCAGACAACATTCGAGTGGAGTTTCTACCAAAAAAAAGAACAAAAAAACACACACACCATCCCAACAGATGGTCGGGACGAGCGGACAGGGACCGTAACGTCTCAGTCAGAGATTTTCGGGAAAGTTTCAACAGCAGAGATGCCGTAGACAGTATCGCCGCCCTGGAGGGAAGTCGCGGAATCAAACACGAAAGGTGTGCGGCCGATTTGGAAGGTTTTCCCCAAACTGAACCCGCCGCGAGAGAGATGGAGAGGCCCTGCCCGACAAGCTGGTTCTGCTGAGGCTGAAGGAAGTGATATAAACGAGTCGTCAGCAGCGCATCGCGAGAGATGGTCGAACGACGACCTAATGGCGACCGATCAAGAACGTGCAGCTGGCGAAGAGGATGAAGAACCAGACCCTCATTGTTTCTTAACAGCAAAAATAATTTCAGAATCTTTCTTGCTTATCGACGAAGCTGCTCAAAACTTAATAGAGTTTGAAAGAACGACTGAAAGTGGCGTCACTTCCTATAGGGAATTATACAAAGAGAAGGAAATGCGTTCTAAATAGACAACCTCGACTTCGTTCTTCCGTTCTATTTTCGATTAAGTAGATTGTTTCCTACATATTGTTATTATTATTGCTTATGTTTAGAATAAGCGCTTCCCATAAAAATGTCAGCGTCATTTTACTATCTTTTGGAGGGAAATTTTTAGGAACGTATATCGCTGTATATAGTGGAAGTCAATGGGAGTTTATGCCTCGACTTTCGAAAAGCTTTTCTAAAACGTAGCCCTTTCATAAATTGGGGTTTATCTGTACTCAAAGAAAACAAACCGTAACTCAACTCTGATCAGTAAGTAGGTGAATATATTCAAATTGACAAGTATTGACAATATTCAAAATTAGTATGAAAACAAATCTAATTATTTTTTAAAAATTTATCTCCTTTTCCACAATTTAAAGAAAAAAACTTTTATTTCTTCAAAATGTTTATATAAATCTATAAATCTTTCTTCTCCGATGCCATGCTCATTTGACTACTGATTTATGTATATATGAGATGTTCATAACTGTCTAAACTACATCATTTTTCAAGGTTATGTAAGTTCATTGTTAGTTCACTAGTAGCTACGTTTTTACAGACGTGAATGAAAACAATACTTTGGCAAGAGATCGTGTTTAACATGTGCTTCCACCTGGCGGCACTAACCGTGAACATTCGCCAAAATGCTGTTTTCATTCACGTCCGTCGAAACTTAATACTTAACATGTGCTCCCACACCGCGTTAAGTTAACTTCTGCTTTCCTTCTGTTAAGGATCACGTGTTCGGAGAGTGCTGCCATCTGACGGCAAACTCAAAGCTAAACTTTTTCGTTTTATATTCGTTAAAAACAAGCAAACAAACAAAAAAAAAAAAGCTTCGAGACCGGTTTCCGTAAAACCTTGCGTCCTCGATTTAAAAAAAAAAAAAAACAACAACAAACGTACAAACTGCAAATCCGCCCGACATTCCCATCAAACAGTCCAAAGAACCCTGCCATGGATGTCAGACATGAGTTTTGACATAAAAACGCAATAATCTATTTTCCCGATAAATTTTTTTGCCTAGCGCAACATGGCGGGCAATATAAGATTTCACAAGCAAGAGAGCGCACCAAGGGAACTCAGTCCGACAACTAAAGGAGCAATAACCGTGAATGGCAGAACTCTTATGAAATTGAATTTCCAATTCGCTTTGCTTTAAGGAAATGCATAGAAAAATAGTAGATAAATCGGATTATCAACATCCTAGCAAGATAATGAACTTAAAACATAGCTCATCAACCTGAATTCGATGCAAATTACGATTTATAATATTTAGTTTATTATCCTTATTTATTAATTTAAAAATCTGTTATTTTCGCTACCAGAGAATTAATTATACACTTTAGAAATAAAATGGTATTTATTTTGAACTTACTATGAGGTAAACTCGATGGATGCTCGATTTCTTAGCAATTTTGAAAATCAAGGTACCTATGATACTGGAATACTGAAGAAGTGAGTCTCTCTCTCTCTCTCTGTGTGTGTGTTGTGTGTGTGATTTTTAAAAGATCTACGACAGCGGCGGGAAATGTTCCACAGGTAAAACCAAACATGCATTTCAGTTTATAGACTAAGTTTCCTATTAAACGAAAAATATAGAGATTATTGCAGAAACTCCAAAAGAGGAGAAATTTTGATTAAATTCTACAAAAAGTTGATACAGTAAAGATGGCAGTCCTTATTTTTGCTATTGCTAGTGTGCTACGAGACTGGAGGAGGAGGAGGAGGAGGAGAGGCGACTGGCGCAGAACTGACTATCGGGAGGTTAGCATCTAAGTCCATGCAACCGGAGGGCAGACGAAGGCGTGTTGTAGACCGCTTTATTCGAGGCATTTCCTCCACGAAGCTGAGAGTAGGTTGGTTGGGGAAACTTGGCAGGTTCGTTTTTGGCATCTGTCCTGACGCCGTGGAAGGCAGGGAGGCTGACAGGTGAGGCTACACTACGATTCTATGCCACCAGCTGATTTGCAAATAAGGCCACAGAAGTAAGAGAAACGAAAGGTTTTAACGCGGATAATCCTGCTGTAGGCCGGATAATCCTGCTGGCTCGATGAAGACGGTTATAGCGAATTTCCTGCTTTACTTTCTAATCTTTAAAAAATATGCTAAACTTTTGCATATTAATTACTTCTTAGATTCCCTGTAAGATTTTCTGACAGTGACTAACAGAATGATTGAAGGGCCTGCTCACCAGAACGTTTCGATTGATGTCCAGAGCAGTATTATATTGGGTCTCGCCAGCGGTGCTGGTAGAGCGCTGACGTCATGTCCGGTAACAGACTCCGCTGCTAATGTCCACGTGTGTTGTTAGCTCGTGAAGCTACAAAACAATAACTTCTGGGTAATACTGTAATTATTTGGAGAAAATACCATTGTAAAATTTGATCGGCTCCGATCCAAAGCAAAATGTAAATGAGCCATCTCCACCTGACTGATTGAAACTAATCTTTTCTAATCAAAGACGGGGGGGGGGGACAAAGATATGCGTACTTTAAATAGCAAATAAACTGAGTGAAAAACAGACAACGGTTCCAAAATACCTCGTCAGAAGTAACATGCCACTACCGTTCCTTCTTTTCCCTCGCCTACGCATTTTTTGGGAGACAAGATCGAAAGCTCGCTCCACTCGTTTCTTCATGTAGCTTTGGAAATGGAGCGATTCCTTTACTTTTCCCTGATCTGGAAAATGATGTTTTAAGCTTTTACTGTACATTTATTGATATTTCCAACTATGCGATCTAAAAAGAATGGCTTTGGCCCGTGTATGACAATATTTTACCAAGTTTATAAAGTTGTGCTTTTAGATAACAATATTTCTTCAAGAACGAAAAATAAGAAGGAAGAATTATATAAATAGTTATTGATAATTCAGATTTTGGCACAACAGAAGATTTTTTAAATTTTGTATTTTTTAAAAGAAATTAAAACTATTTCGCTACTGCACTATGGTAGTCCAGGTGTCTTCATGGTGTTTTACTACACGTGCAAAAATAATGGATAGTGATGATTTTATTTACACTTGAAATTAAATATTAATGAATCAGATTGGTTGCATTCCACGTCTTCAGTTTCCTAGCGATATAATGAATATAAAAAAAATTGTTCTCCCTCTATGTCTGATATCTCATTTGGGGGATATTAAATGAAACTCTCTGCCGTCCGCTTTTAATGTGATTCACCACTGTGAAAGAACTAATTTGTTCTAATTGTGACGTCACACTTGAGTAGCTCGCTTAACAAGCCTCCATAGAGGACTGGCCCCTAATATGGGGGTCACATACCGAACTACATAATTAAATGAACAATTTCATTTATATTTGCACATTAATGGTAACGAGGTCCGATCGCTGAAATATATTAGCTCGCTCAGTCTGAACTTCGGGAATGCAGTGAGTAATAAACTGTAACGAGGTATTCTGACATTTACTGGATAAAGAGACGCAAGTTTACGAGTTTTCTGTCGGTATTAGAAAACCCAATTTATAAAGTAGTTAGGGATAATCTAAAACACTACGGGAAGCGGAAGATTGCTGAACGCACGCACGTTGTACTAGATTTTACGTTGTATCCTGTTAAAATGGTAACATCGACTAGTTATTAGCGCTCGATTCAAACCGAGATAAGTAAGTAAATAGAAGACGTTTTGATGCTTATACCGCCATCGTCGGTGTTGTTTGCAGAAATTCTACTCTGCTAACCTTCTAGATAAACTCCCCAAGGGCACTCGCATTGCTCTCCCCTGACGGCACAATCAGCCACGTCCAAAAAACTCTCTGCCATCATTATCCGCTGAGGCCCAACCTTCAGACAATTCCAGCTTTTGTACGACGGTTTCCACGCGCGGTGAGCTGGAGTTTGTTCCCCCCATGACCTCCCCTTTCTCTGATCCGGTTAACAGAGTCTCCAGGCCATCAGCTCTACAGTCCCTCCCCCCCCAAAAAAGGGGTTTCTTCGAGAACAAGCTGGCTGGAGAGGCGGAGTGACAAGAAGCACCTGTTGTCCTTATCTTTAGTACATTTACCTACAGGGGTCGCCTAGGAGTCACCGACGCCGCTACCAGCCCGAATCGAGAGCTGACCACGCCATGAGCTCGACACGGCTGGCTGGGTACAGAGTTCATTCGGGTGAGGCGTTAACAAGATGGCTGAGAGAGCGCGCGCGGCTTCTACCTTCGTCGGTTGCTAGGATACGGTTGCTATAGTCACGTGACCAAACAGCGGAAAATCCGTACGTTCACACGGCGTGCTTCCGCAAAGAGATGATTTCCACCCGTTTGTTGGTGTGAATAAAAGAATGATTGACCGAATAGTTATTGTTTTTTTTTTTAAATATTAATAGCGTATTATTGGAATGTTAACAGACTAGTAAATCAAAATTTAGGGCATATCTAACTGCGCCCCAGTTGGCAGCCTCGTTTTGATCCACACTTTGTACAGATTATTATTCTCGCACAGACAGCATCTATCACAGCGGTGGCCAAAATTAGTGGGACACCTTATGTGTAATGGAGCTGGTGAAGCTCTGTCGGATCTCCCGTACTTCTGGTAGAGATGCTGCCACGGAACACAGCGCACTCCGATAAACGCGGGAATATAAGTAATAAATCAACAACTTAAATATTGGATTCAACACTAAACAGCAGCCAAAAAATAAAAAAAGGAATTCCTTTGCTGTACACCAGGTGGCGGGACTGCAGACGTCAAGTCAGCAGTGGCAGAGAATATTGAAAGGGGATAATATACGCGTATAAATTCAGTAACACACATTTACGTCGGAGATATCCATTTGAAGTGCATAGGATGCAAACATGGGGGAAAGGAAACCCTACCCAAAAATAGCACTAATTACTGGCGTAATGATCGAAGTTATAGTATTTATAAACTAAACTCTGCATGGCACTGGCACCTATGCGCAGCGAGTAGGGTATAATTGCAGTAGGTTCTGTTGGCGAGCAGCTTCGCGCAGTTCCGTTGGTTGCTTTACTCCTAGCCGAAAGAATGTGTGGCATTCCCCGTCAGGCTGTGGAACGGATCTGGGGACTTACCACCATCTGCAGCAACCAAAACAAACCTCTTAGGACCGAGCCCGTGGTCTGCCGAGATTAGACGCCGTAGCTATCCATTTTGGGCGCGAGTTTCCTCCCTGGATCGCCCTAGAATGCGCCCTTCCCTCCCTGAACCATCAGCTTTTCTCTGTAGCTGCGCCATTTTGGTTCCGGCGGGGGGTTGCGACTTGGACGCATGTCCACCTATGATTCCGCGCGAGGTAGCGCCATAAGTGGAAACCAGCGCTAATCTGCAGTGTACAAGCACCCTGACGCACGCCCGCCTAGTGCCCTTTTACGGTCCGCAGTACACTCCCTTACCTATCGGGCTAGGGTGGAAATACCGTTTTGTAACAGGGCGGAAATGGCTACCAAATTTTACATGATGAGAATGTTTATCAAGAATAATCGATAATCAAAACTGCTGCTTATGTTGGGTGTCCTGAAGTGGTCACGTGACAAACTAAAAAAAACTATTACACTTTTGTTATTGTTGAGGTCAAGGATCGATATTGAAAAGGATTCATTTCTATTATCTTTTTATAAAGCATATTCATATATATATGTGAATAAATATTTGGGGAAATATGAAACGAGAGAGAGAGAGATGAGAGAGAGAGAGAGAGAGAGAGAGATGACATCGGTACAGAAAGAGGAAAGAGAGATGGAGAGAGGAAGAGAAAGAGAGAGAGAGAGAGAGAAAAGAGAGATAGAGAGAGAGAGTGGAGAGAGAGATGGAGAAGAGAGATATAGAGAGAGAGAGAGAGATAGAGAGAGATGGGGAGAGAGATGGAGAGAGAGATGGAGAAAGCGAGATAGAGAGAGAGAGAGAGAGAGAAGAGAGATGGAGAAGAGAGAGAGAGAGAGCGAGAGAGGAGAGAGAGAGAGAGAGATGTTTCATGAAATTAACTTAAACGGTGAATATTATTGCTCATTAATAATAAAACGTTAAACTAATTTTAAGAAGAAGGGGTATTTATGTATTTATTCCCAGATAACAGTACCCAACGACGAGTGAGTGAGGGCGGGCGCTCGTACAATGGTTTAATTCAGTATTTTATTATGGCTGGCGATGTTACTAAGCTAATTGTCTGGACGGAAGAAGAGAGAGCTGAAAGACCACGTGCCAGTTTCCATAGAACAAAGCCAGAGAGATTAGTGGGCGGTAAATAAGCGCGGGCCAGGTTTGAAGGAAGCCGTTGTGCTGAGAATAGGACGGGAAGCCGATCTTGAGTTGGTGAGCGGTCATTGTTCTGGTCAGATAAACAAACGTCTTTGAGCCTCGGGTCACTGGTCGCCATTGTGCTAGCCTTTCTATTGTCCGCCTTCTGGAGACGTCACAGCCACAAAAGGTCATCATCCGCTAAATATTTCAAATACTCCGATTTTCAGCCGACTGTTTTTCTGGTGACAGAAGCTGTTTCACAAGAACAGAGCCAGACAAACAACGGCGTCACGTTACCGTTCCCCCTGGAGGTCTTCTAGAAGCCAAGATGGCGGCGCTCTGTTAAACTTAATTATTTAAGCGCCCTGGGGCTCTGTTAATTTTTGTTAATCGCTATCTTCTGACGTTTTTGTAAATTTTACATTTTAACCCTTTTTTGGTGGGTTTTGAGAACAAAACCTCTAAGAAAGAAAAAAATGTTAAAATTAACGAGTCGCTTAGGTCCTTCAAGGTTGCATGGCCAATGCAAATCCAAGAAGGCTGAATTGCATCCGAAGACGATAAAATAGCAGCCGACAGCGGAAACGACAATGTCCGCGTTAACTGTCGGGGTCGCGCTGACCAGCCAGCTCTACACGGACTGGCCTAGACAGTTCCGAGAGGCCCCTTGTGTCCATGTTTATTGGCTGGGTCACCTGACGCATGTCGTGCGACGTCGAACCGAAGAGCCGCAACCATCAGCGCCTGGAAATCTCTCCCCCCCCGATTTTAGGGGCCGCCGGGTTAATCGATGTTACCGAACTGCCAACAGACGCGGGGAGGACTGACGATGCGAGTTAATAAAAAAAAAGGTGGGGGGAGTTGGAGAAGCGAACGTTCGTTTGGGCCGGCACGCGCACGTTTGTACTGCGCTGTCTTACCTACAGGACGGTGCAGAGGGAAGAAGTCACACGCACCCATTAAATACTCGAGAATTAAAGGTCCACGCGCTTCTCTCCATCCCACCGGCTTTCTTAAGCGGTGTCCCATTCATAACATTCTTCGTACTGGACAACCTCGCCGACCCCCCGTGCGAGAGAGGAAACCAGTAAGTGGGTTCTTGTCAACCTTTCCTTCCTCATCGCTTCCGCTGGCACTCATCCACGATCGGAGACTTGGGCGGCTGCAGTCGTTCAGATGGCGAGTTCTGTTTAGCGACTGCTCTGCCTCGAGTAGAAACTGACCGGACAGAAGTCGTCGAACGGTTCTGCCCGGGATCGACGCGAAAGCTCCCTGAAGCCATAGAGAAAGGGGCATGGAAACGAGGCCGGGTTTGGCTGGAGACTGACTGTCGGACAAGGTCGACACGAGGCTGGAGACTGACAGCGATATTCACGGTCGGAGACAATATGCGGTTTAATCAATTTTTATGTGTACTTTTAAAAGGATACTGTTACAAAACGAGTGTCCAGGTAAAAGAGCATAGATTCAAAAAGCTTCCTCCTCCCCCCTTAAGATGAGAGAATAGCTCATTTTTTTCGTTACTTTAATAAAAAAAATCTCGCAGGAGATTAAAGCGGACGGGGCCGCCAGTTAGTGACCTGACAGCGGGGCTCGGTTTAGGCGAACTGACTAAAATAGCACGGAATTGGTCTTAAAGCTGAGCCCTACGCCTTTTATTAAAGGTCCGTCTTCGCATCCCAGCACAGCCTGAACTTTAGCTATGGCCGGTGATGCGGCTCCTCCCGCTGAGAACATCTTCGGCAGCAGCAAATATCCGTCAGAAATTCCACTGGTAACCAAACTATAATAATAGAGCAAAGACTCTGTTAAAAAATGTCAGGCTTTCGTCGACCACACCTGTTGACGGCTCCTGGAAGAAGAAGTGTACATCGATCGAATGGTCGCCCCTGCGTCACGCGGTGCAGTTGCGTGTGCGATGGGGATAATACGAGTGTGTCGTTCAATTAGGATAATTTGCTCTGGGCGGTGACTTTGTCGGCCTAGATTCTAATAGCAATTTACTCGGCTGCGAGTGGCTTTAAGCTGGGAGTCGATCGCCCCCGCTCGTGCAGCTCCCACACAATGGCTGTTTGTCTGGTGAATGGAGCTGTGGATGTCGACGCTAGATGGAGCAATCACACCGGTGACGAGTCCGCGTGACACCCGTCGTCGTCGTATTTTGGATGATAATAAGAAATAAACGTGACTCCAATTATTTTAAGGTTAAAAAGGAACTATATGAATGTCATAATACATGGGGGGGAGAGAAAGATAGATACACGTCACAATCGTGGAACCGCTAGAGTCCGCGCGGGGAATGTATCAGATTATCAGTGGTAGCCTGGCTCGTCCTTAGTTATCCATGAAGATGGCTCGACAGACACTCGCAGGCTGGCAGCACAACGATAACTACGGTCGCGAAAGGCACGAGTATTACTAAGAATATAGCTAGCAAAACTACATCAATACACGCAGGATTTGTTCACCAAGTTCGTGCCTGTGTCCATTCGTGTCTGAAGAGTAATACGGACAGCCATCATGCAGGGGTGGGGGGGGTGCGTGACAGTAACTTGCCATGCACCAGAATAGGGCGATGGCTGACACCGTCCAGTTATAGTGGGTAGATTATTATGGCGATGACGTGTATACTTTAGTTGTCACGGCATTAAAGGGGCAAGTCTCTCGTGCGCCTGCCTGATCGGGCTACTTACCACCAGTTTCACGAAATCAAAAGTCGATATATAGATAGAAAAGGCGTTTGACAACTTCTGACGGCCAGTGTTCGAAGAGTAATCAAAAGTCTTAAATTCCAAGCTTATACAACTAACACCCAACACATTAAACTAGATGCCATCTTTGTCTCGTCTATGCTGGGAGCGTCCGCTATATAATAACGTTGCGGGGGTTGTGGTGTGTGTGTGTGTGTGTTTTTTAAATAGAGAAGTTAGGGCAGACAAATCACTGCTTAAGAAAGAAAAAAAAAAATAATAAAGCGAAAGGCGGACAGACAGAACTCTGCACGGGCCAACAGCTAGTGTTGGAAAAGTTCCGCCATAGCTGCGAATAGCGTGACATCCGGTGAGGCGGGGCTGTGACCTAAAGAACTGAGGCGCGCGCACAATGGCACGGAACACCTACATACCTGCCTGCATTGTCATCTGGCCAGCTTATCCGTGCACTTTGCTCTGCTTTGGGAAGGGCGCTGGAATATGTTTTGTAGAGGCGAAAGTTTAGATATTTCCTGAACATTAAGTAGGTGTTGTGGACGCATATCTCAGTTATTACAGAACTTGCGCGATTAAGTCGTGTTTAGGCCAGACCGACTTATGAATTATTCTCGAAACTCAAAACAGACTTAGTTGCGTATTCTGCGCAACCGCTGCAAAATAGGGGGAGATAACCGAATTTACTTATTTAAGAGATAAAATATCACTAGACCTCAGTCGGCGTGAAAATAAATTATATTCTCTATTCATCAGTTTAAATCGTTGCTAACTTATTAAGAACACAACAAAGAGGGAGAGAGAGAGAGAGACAGAGAGAGAGAGAGAGTGGAGAGAGAGAGACAGAGAGAGAGAGGAGAGAGAGAGAGAGAAGAGAGGAGAGAGAAGAGAGAGAGAGAGAGAGAGAAGGAGAAGAGGATGGAGAGAGAGGAGAGAGAGAGAGCGAGAAGAGAGAGAGAGAGAGAGACAGACAGAGAGAGAGAGGAGAGAGAGAAGAAGAGAGAGAGAGAGAGAGGAGAGAGAGGAGAGAGAGAGAGAGAGAGAGAGAGAGAGAGAGAGAGTGGAGAGGGGAGGGAGGGAGAGAGAGAGAGAGAAGAGAGAGAGAGAGAGAAGAGAGAGAGAGAGAGAGAGATCACAACTCGTCCATTATTATTGTTTTTTTTTTAAATGTGTATTATTTTGGGCAGCTGTAAGCCACGCAGGGGCTATAGACTTTTTAAAGGCAGTCTCTCACTGGTCGTTAACTCAGATAAGCTCGTCTCCACACAGGTCAACACACTGTCCGCAAATACTTCATTTCATTTCCTTTTCGGCTGACAACAAAGGAGAAAAAAAAACACTGGTTGAATACCTAGGAGGCTTTCCGTTGATGTGTACACCTTAGAATTAGAAAACCTGTCGGGTTCATTCACAGGTGAAACATCGGGTCCGTCGTTTCCTTTTTAAAAAATGAAAATCACAAGGACTCATCAGCAGTGGAGTGAGGTGAGAAACTACTTCACAGAGATGCGAGCAATATCAGAGTTTCTTAGTTTTCGGGTGGCATCTAAGGTAAACGTTGGTAAAATGAATTTATCCCTGTTACATTCAACCATGCTTAAAGAACTAAAACAACTGTCTTCGCTTATCTCTCCACATAAATTTATCAAGTAAATTATCGCCATTTAAACAGAAAAATCAGGTAAAAGCGCGTTTTGTTGTTGCTGTAGAATGAATCCATACGTTAGAAAACGTGACGTTACGTCTTCCGGTCGAGGGCAGAGTAACACGTGACTCCTCGGTATTTCCACACTCTTATTTTTCGTTCACGGCAGAAGTGTTGGAAAACGTGAAGTTAGCAGTAGTAACCTTTGACCTTTATTCTCCCTTACGTCACAAACGGTTAAAAGGCCTGACGTCATCACCACTCAGTCGGCCATATTTATTTGACGGTGGTATCATGTGATCTCACCTCCCCAAAGTTTTAGTTGCTTGGTTAATTAAGATCATTTAATAACTGACTTTTATTCGCAGTTTTATTAATAATACTTTGTTTATGCTTGAACTCGACATTAGTCAAAATCAACGATTTACAGTATTTGACAAAATGTCGGCTCTGGGTGTCTCACTTTGCGCCGGAGAATTAGCATTTGTTCTCTTTAAGTTCCGAGCCCTGGTAACTAAGATGACTTTTCTCTTTGTGGTATTTTAAGGGGCGGGTGGATGTAAGCAAAAAACCAACTTCGTCTTTAACTGTTTTGGTGTTGTTGTTTTTTAATGAGTTAACAAACGATTTAAACTAATGAATAGAGAATATAATTTATTTTTATGCCGACTGAGGTTTAGTGATATTTTATCTCTTAAATAAATAAGTAAGTAAGAAAACTCGGTGATCTCCCCCTATTTTGCAGCGGTTGCGCAGAATACGTAGTTACAGTATCCTTAGGTTAAATATATTTCTTCTCTGGCTCGGTGGAGAATGTACGACACTGCATCATAAAGGCTTACTTTCTTACGAGTACATGAATTAAAAGCCATCAGGCGACGAGCTGACGCCCAGTACTTGGACTTTATTATGCTAAATGGGCTGACCTGGTTTCTGTTTATAGTTGGTTATATGTGCTATAAAAGCATCCTCTCAGCCACCAATTCCCCCCCCCTCTGTATTATGTAGCATCTTGGCCCAGCTGATCATTCCGTTAAGGAGGAGTCACGACAACGGTTCAATGTCATTAGATGATATTGGGGGTGTCTGTCTGCGTGCCTGTGGGTGTATGTGTATCTGCAAGTGTATGTATGCGCATGTACGTATGCTGAGTGTCTGTTTAGCTGTGCGTTCAGTTACTCGTAGTGCTGTAGCGTGTCCCGTGTGTGTGCGCGCGCTCGCTGTCGACACGTGAGTCGCATGCCCGTCGCTGATTGGTCGATGACGAATCGCGCGAATGGCCGGACTGGGATGCGGGGCATAAGGCAGAGAGAAGATGAAGCATGGAATAAAAGGGTTGCGTACCTTGCCGACATTCCCGACCAGCTGAACAAGCCTAAATTTGAAGCTTCAAGGAAGTGAAACACATATTCTCCTTTTTCAAGATGGTCTCCGGGCCTTTGTTTCCAAACTGCAGAACTGACGTCGGAAAACCAATCTTGGAAACATCGCTATGTTCGGAAAAACTTTGTGGAGTGATGGATGAGTCTCAGGTCCAGCTGGATCAGTTCCTCAAGGATGAGATTACTGAACATCTTCAGTCTCTAGAAGAGGAATTCGAGCGATACTTCCCTGAGCTACCAGAGGAACGGGAGGCCCTGGTAAGGAACCCATTTTGTACTGCACTTGATGTATCCAGCATGAGATCCAAGATGAATTTCTGGATCTAAGGAACGACTCTCCAGCTCGTGATCTCTTCAAGGTGAAATCGGTGACTCAGTTCTGGTGCGCTATGTATCAGTCATACTCCAAAGTCAGCATGATAGCCTTACGTGTCCTTGTTCGATTCGCTTCTACCTACCTGTGTGAAGCAGGATTTCCAACTCTTGTCAATATAAAAACGAAGAATAGGAACAGATTAGATGATGGAGATGACATGAGATTGGCTCTAACAAACGCTCTGCCGCTCAAATGCAACATCAGGCATCCCACTAGCTGGGCTGGATAACTGTTGGAACCTATGTTGATATTATAGTAAGAATAACTGTGTTCTTTTTGTGAATTAAGGTTGGACCAATGTTGTGATTTAGTTTGCTAATAAATAATTACAGGATTCTTAAATAAATTTTTTGTTAGATGTTTCTTTCCCTCTACTTCACAGAAAATAAAATGTAAATCAAGCTGCTGATAGTAGGGGGTCGCGAGTGCAAAAACGTTGGGAACCACTGACTTAGAACGAACGAACTAGTTTTCCTAAAATTATTGTTTTATTCAGAAGGCTGCCACTTTAACTACCGGCTTGCTTGTCCGGGGTTAGCAGCTTGAGTGTCGGTGTGGCTTCTGTCATCAGCAGTACATGGAGTACAAGTCGGTACGGGCAGAGTTGGCGATCAATCCTACCACCATCCTCACCAGAAACACGGGGTGATTTTCAGACAACCTCTCTTAATTCCATTCCACGGCGGCAGCTAATCTTTAATCGAAATCCAAAAAGGTCTCTGAAAGACTGGACACCCAAAGTGACAGTACAAATGGAGGCTAACATTTGTGATGGGAAAAAAAAACAAAGAGTGTCTCTGCGCGACTTGAAACCAGGGGCAGGTTCACTTGTGCAAATCTGGTATCTCGGCTTAAATCAAAGGAATTACCAAGAATGTTTAAAACCCAAGTTCAGGTTGATTACGACCATTGGTATGAAGCGATTCCTCTGATAGTCTTGTCCATCGACTTAGTATTCGCCTCGTGATCGAAACGCGAAAGAGAAGACCGGAGTGTTATACATGATTTTACCGGCCCCTCCCAACAGAAAGAAAATTAAGATTTTAAAAAAAAAAACAAAAAGTCTTCAAAGACATTTTTGTGACTTTGCTTTAAAGTAGGAGATGACATGCCGCATACCCTCGTATTAACTAACCACCTGCTGCTCGGAGCCATTTGCTTCCGAGATATCCAGTTGCAGCAAGTAGAGCTCGACGAGACACTAGTAACAGCTGACGAGAAGTCGGTCTGTCCGTCTCAAAATACTTTCCTTGAAAGTCTGCATCCTTGGTCCTTCAACGGCCGGAAAGGACTTCGGATGCACTGGCTTTAGAAAGTCCCAGTGGTTAATGCAAACCCAAACTCCGTTGAATTTTAAAATACTGCGACAAATTGACAAACTCGAATCCTGTACGCGAGCAAATTGGCTCGTTAATAAACAGGAGGAAAAACTAAACAAGCAGAACATTACCAAACCGGAAAACAGAGAAATCCTTCAGGTAAGCCTGAAGCTTGTATTAGATGCTCCACTAACCCGTAACTTTAGATTAAGATCTTTTAAAAATATACAGTTATCTCTAAGCGCATTAGGGATAATTACAGTCATTATCCACAACACGGGAACATAGATTCGGGAAGGGATCTAGGGATTACTATTAATAACAAAAATATTTAAACGAAAAACAAGATATTTCAGCAGCTAACGAAGTTAATCGGACAGAATAAGGATAATAAACTGAAATCCCAAACCAAACTAAGAGAGATTTCGGCTCCATTTTGTTCATGGTAATTAAAGGTTTCAAGTGTTCGGATAGCGAAAGTTTTAAAAATAACCATCACTATAAAGAATCAACAGAATTAAAAATAAGTACAGTAAACCAGCAGAGGTTTTCGTTGTTAATTGTAATGCAAACCAGTCTACAAATCAGGCTGGAGGTGATTCACTAACCGGCGACTTGCTACCTTGTAATAATCACAGTAAAGTTCAACTCAAAACGAGTTTACTTGAATAGGCACCATTTCAGTATTGTTACACCTCCCGGGAGCTAAAGTGGGTAAACCACGTGATTAGCAGCTTAAAAAGAAACTTTTAATAGCGATTTAAAACACACACACACACACAAAAGTCTTTTTTAAATATATATTTTTCTCTTATTTCACAGCACAATAAATATGTGATAATGTCCAGGCTTCGCATTCATTTAGGTATCAATGGTTCATCCTTTTGGCTTGAATGGTTTCAGGTGGAATAATTCGTTTCGGGGACTTTTTAGTGAGACACCGTCCGAGCGCTTATAGTTTTGAGCTGCTATTCTATCAGTTAAGAAACAGTTTTTCTTTTATTTTATTCTTTTACTTTGTTGTATTTCTGTTTCTGGTGAGGCCTATTTAAAGCGGGTCATCTACATACAGAACCTTAGGGCTTCTCAGCATTCAGTTCGCAGCATAGGCGAAAACTATTCCTAGTTCTATACGCACATCCGAGATCCCGGGGGGCGGGGGTGTTAACGGTCACAGCCTAATCTAGGAGATGCAGTTTCCCCGTGAGTGGTTCGGTAACAATGGAATATAACCCTAACCGCGCTGCTCTCTCTGCTGCTAGGTGTTCGTGCGATGTGATTTATGTAAAACGGTTCTGCTCTGTTATTACGAAGGCGACCTTTTCCGTGATTGAGTTACCTCGCCGGAAAGAGTAATTCCGCCGTCCTGTCTCCATCAGTAGAAAAGCTGAGATCTCGTCCTGTTGGCTAACCCCGCCCACAGCACTGAGATGGTAACCAAGCGAGCTACCTGAGCCCAAATGTATCCGGAAAACTCCACTAGAACTCTTTCGATGTTAGATGTAGAAGGAAATCTTATACGGCCGGCTGGGGGAGAAGGAACACCTCTCGCCAAAAACCACAATCATTGCGATTGCTTCATTTTTTAGTTGGGAGACTCGAGTTTAGAATGCATGTTCTTATTTATTAATCCCAAGACAACAAAACATGTCAACCGGTAAAATTTTTAATTTGATATCTATTTCAGTTTGTGGGGCGTGATACACCAATTGTGTCTGCGATTCCCAAAACTTTTACATTTTAAAATTCAACATTATTTCGAGAAAAAAAAACACGGGGGGGGAGACGACTAAGTACAACCCGGTGAGAAGAGGTCGAAAACGTTTTCCATAATACACAATGGTGACCAAGTTATTGCATCACCTTAAACATCGAGTAATCATTGTGCGTGTTACAATAGAATTGCGTTGTTTAACATAACAAAGCCAGTTAAGCGCTGTGCCTGGCATTTACGGGACCTCTGCCGTATGCCATCTGGGGCAGTCATCATTTCCTGCACCTCTGAGTGTTGCTTTAACAGATACATAAACGAAACAGGTGCGTGAACGCTGCGTCAGCGGTCGTGCAACTCGGACAGCAGCAACAACGCCCGAGTCACTTCCGGGGGCCACAACATCGGGTCTGGCCGCGTAGATGACTTCGAAACCTCCGGAAGAAAGCCGTCGAGTTTTCGGAAAAGAAGGAACCATCCAAGGTGGCGTAATAAATGAAGCTAAAGCCTAACAAGGTACGAAAAACCCAATGCGACTGCGGTTAATTAGAATCTAATAGGGAGGGGAGTTACGTCCCTCCTGTTGAAGAATTTGCAAATGGCTACCGATAAACACGACGCAACGATAATTGGTTGAAGCAGGGGGAGAAATGGCGGCGAGATTACTATAGTTGATGGGACGCGATGGAGTGGAATGGAATCTACTCCAGTATCTTTGGCTCGTCTTCAAGGTCACAACGTGAATGGCTGTCGAATATGTTCACGTCGCACACGGGTCGGAGAATATTTGTTTCATCAACTCTTGGCATTCACGGGAACAGGACACCGCGCTTACTACACCGCACCACCCTGCTTCCTTAATTACTTATGAATGCGATCGTGACAGATCTACCCCCGGCTTATGCTTCGTGGAGGAGCTTTCGGACGGAACTCTCTCGCGTTGCGGAGGTTGACCGGTCCCGTCTCCGCTGGCTTAAGCGCGAAAAAAAGAACCGATCTTGTGCACGAGTTTGAACGACTAGTTTATCCGCTGCGGGGTGCCGCCCTCTGGTGAGCGGTGTTGTCCGACCCGTTGCTTAGTCTCTGGTAGATTTTCTTCAACGATCTACAAACGGAAACCACGTCTCTGGAAGTCCCACTATCCGTTCCCGCAATCTGAAGTAAGACGCACGGGGTATGTGGGTGGGTAACTCCTCCATTTTCCACATTCGGTGTTCTGAAACCAGAGCAGCTGCTCAAACACCCACACACGCGCAGCTCCTCGGGACGTTTCTAATTACCAACCGGAGGAATTTCTACGACGCGAAAGAATGAATGCTCACCTCGTGAATCCTATGCACTTTTCTGGTGCTTACTTCCCACCTGCCGCAATAACAGGAAAACTATTCGTACCTACCAACATTTCAGCCCTTCGTTCGCACTGACCGACGATCCATCTTTAAATAATAATTTTTCAAAAAATGGAACTTACTGGCGACACATTTTAGTTTATCTTTTTCAATCCACCCTCCATCCCCCCCACGGACTTTGTTGTAGGTACTTTACCGAGAATAACGTAACTGTCCCAGCTCGTGGACCGACCACGGAGCCACGTTTCGACTCCGCCCTCATCAGAATGAACCCTCAGCAGCAAAGTGCGCGCAGTCTGTCTAAATGTCAACGTTTGCACTAATTCGCTGTAACTCTCTCATTTTGTTAATGTTTTTCTGGAGAGGTCGGCACGGATTAGTGCAGCCAGCTAACCTACCATGGCGGCTGTCCAAGAGAGACATTCGTTGACTCGCAGTGACCATCGGTCTCTTAGAAACGCTCTGGAAACTTCCAACGCTAACGTGGTTCAATGTAAGCTGATCGTCTAAACGAGGTGCCTCTCTACGAGAGAAGAGCTCATTTGGTAAATAAACTTGCACAAACCAGGCAGCCTATCGTTTTTCGAAGATTTTCAGAAAAATGTTAGTAATTATACGTGTGTGTGTGTGTGTGTGTGTGTGTATGTATTATATATGACTGTAGCAGCTAAATTAGTGACGTTGCGTCGTCGCCATGGTGATCATGACGTCATTACCAGAGTTGTTGTGGCGTGGGAGTGGAGAGAGGTTGATGTTTCAAAAAAGTTCGAGAGAGAGAGAGAGAGAGAGAGAGGGTACCTGGCGAAGACGTTACTAATTACGTCAGCTAAGTATAGACAGTGGTTAGCAGCTACGAAATGTGCGGCCTGTATTCTCCGGTGTTACGTGATACTGTGGAGCGAGCCGAGCCGTCAGACAGGCGGCGGCGGGTTGATTGTCCGTCCAAGAATCCAACTAAGGGTAATAATAACAATAAATGTCTTCTTTTCTTATTCCAAGATCCCCATTTCACGAAAGAAACAATTATACCTCAGCAGTAGACAGATAAGGCGACCATAACTATAACTTACCGATGAGCATCTCTCTTGATAAATAAATCGAGTAACGAGCGGGCAGCCACATCTAAGTCAACAGGTAACAACAGGTAACAATCTATGCACACACACACACACATATATACTCATATATTTTAAGGTTTTCTCTTTTCAAACCTTTCTCACGGAAGACTTTCCTCGTCGAGATGTTTTCCTTTACGCTTTATGAATTATCTTTTTGGCCAGTACTTGCCCGTCCATGTAATACAATAAGAAATACAAGTCTTAAAATAATTATAGCTAAATTAGAGAGTCGGCGAACTGTTAACCTACAGGGGAGAGAGACCTGGGCTGGTTGGTACAGTACCAGACTATTATTAGGAATTACTGGCTGGCGCTGTAACAGTTAGCTGGGTCTCCTTCCTCTATAGCAGAAAGCCTCCATTAGAGTTTGAAATGCACACATCTACACACACGACGCTTTCTGCTTCCACTACGTAAGAAGTGAAGAAAAAAATTTATTTAAAATTGGATGGATGAGAATGGCATTGGGGATCGTTTGAAAGTACTTCATTTCCACAACATTGCTGCCTCTTTTTACAACAGCAACAACCAAGATGAAGACAGATAAATCCGGGTAACATGCAGACTATGACAAATCAGGGGCGATAACTAAATGTTTCGCTTCCTTATTTGCTTCTTTAACATCGTTCAAAGCTGTGATATACAGAAACTGAAGCAACTGCGACAACCAAGGAAAAAAATACCGCATTGTAATGCTGCGGAAGCAGGAAGAGTGGGTACGATTCGTTAGAGTCGTAAATTGTAGCATGTCTTTTGGAAGACATCTTGAGGCAGAGTTCTGAGTTTTGCAAGTAGAGCAGTTTGTCAGCTTCCGTGGCATTGCATTGGGGGAAGAATAGAATTGTAACTACTTGTTATCATTGTCGTCTTATAATAATATATAATAATAATAATAATAATAATAATAATAATAATAATAATAATAATAATAATAATAATAATAATAATAATAATAATAATAATAAAATAATAATAATAATAATAATAATAATAATAATAATAATAATAATAATAATAATAAATTATTCCTTAATTTAGCTCACTGGTTATATGTGTATAAAAACTCTTTATATTGACAAAGTATCCCTTTCTAGAAAGCTGCCTGGACTTCAGGATCGATGCAGTCAAAACGCTTTGAAGGATGAGGACACGACGGCCATAGGCTGTTCGTATAGCCTGACTACGCCATGAACACCCACCTTAACCAATACAACGAAAATCCACAACACCACCATTTCGATATGATACACGACTGCTCGGAGCTGAGTGCTGCATACATAGTTAGTCCGACAAAGGGAAGCTTTATAATAAAATTATGCATGGAATTTTATCTGTAAACGCGAGGTAAGAGTTAAATCTGTATTAGTGGCGAATCATCAATAGACCGCTTTTTCTGCTTGTCTGCTTGAGTTACTTATCTCTTATACGGCCTTTCTTCCTTAGAAAACCCAGGGAGACTTCTGTTCTAACCTGTCTTGGGGCTTTAGTTATCTTCTTGTTTATTCTGGAAGAAGTGTTTCAGTAATTTTAGACTTCTAACGCTACAAATCTCAAGTCAAAAGAAAAGAAGAGGTTGTTTCAAAAGTTCTACTAAGCAAGAAAAGATAACTCTTAAAGAACTTGTGGAGATTCATCAAAAATAATAATTGAAAAAAAAAAGAAAAAGAGTTTTATATATCAGGTTGTTACAAACGTTTTGTCAATTTTTTACAGCAACAGTGAGACTTCATATCGTTGATGAACGTGAAGTTTATTAATCAAAGTAAGGTCCATTACAATCAATACACTTCTGCCAACAAGCTACAAGTGCATTTTTACCATTTTGAAAAAAATCTGGATTTCTGGAGTCGATAAACTGTTGGGAGGCAGCTTCAATTGTTGCCTGGATGGAGTATTTCATACAGAGGGAGCTGTCGAGGTGTTTGAAAAAGTGGTAGTCTGTGGGAGAAAGGTCTGATGAATGGGCTGGGTGAGGGAGAACTTTGTATCCCAACCTGTTCAGTTTCTGAAGAGAGACTTTTGCAACATGAGGACGAGCATTGTCGTGGAGCAGGATTAGGCCTCTTTGATTCACCAATGCCGGCTGTCATTGGGAGAGTTTCTGGTGAGTAACGTTTAATTCACGGCAGTACCTTTCAGCTGTGATGGTTTCGCCAGATTCCAATAAGGTATAGTGGATGACACCAGTTGCAGTCCACCAGACGTGACCATGACTCTCTTTGGGTGGAGGCTGGGTTTTGATATGTGGTTAGGTGCCTTGTGTGTCTGTCGAGCCACTGTGCTGATCGTTTGCGATTGTCGTAAAGGATCCATTTTTCATCACTCGTAATGATTCGGTCAAGAAATGGGTAATTTTTGTTTCTCATGACAAGCGAAGAGCAGATCTCCAATCGATGATTTTGTTATTTATTCAACTCCTGAGGCACCCACTTGTCAAGCCTTTTCACCTTGCTGATTGCGTCAAGATGCCGGGAAACAGTTGCAGTGCTTACGTCAAGCTCTCCAGCAATTTCTCGCACTATTTTTCTTCGATCGGCCTCAACTGAGGCTTCCAGACGGTGGTCATTACAACTGGAAGGACGTCCGCCACGTTCCTCATCTTCGGGAATCACATCTCCTCATCGAAAATTTGCAAACCATCGTTGTACTGTCCGCTCGTTTGCTGCCTCCTCGCCCCGTGCTGGCCTAATGCTACGAGTTGCCTCGCTCGCTTTGTGGCCTGGTTTGAACTCGTGAAGCACAAAAAAACATTTTTATCCACGCTTCACTCAGAACCCTGAAACAAATATCTGTTTCATGATTTTTTAGAAAGGCAGGTTTTGCATAATGTATGCCAAAGCACAGGCTACAAAACGATACATAACTTATCTACACCTTTACAAGCAGGCAAAATATGAACCCCAAAATAACAATATTAGAACCGACAAAACTTTTGTAACGACCTAATATATTAAATATAAATCTGCTTCTACGTATTTGGATTTAAATTAGACATCACCGATTTTGAACTTACAGTAATAAATTCGAAAAACTATTCCATTCTCCTGGCCGAGTCTTTTGTCTGCTGGCTGATGGAGGTAACTTGGCATAAAACAAACACTGAGCAGGTCAAAGCTTGGCTTTGTGTCTATCAAGCCTAACTCTTGGCAATCTAAACAGACAGTCAGCAGTTATGGTCATCGTAAATTGCTGCCAACTCAGTCTTCTTGCGAATAACACGAAAGTCTGTCTGAGGTATCGCAGTGGCTGACTCCCACCCCCCCCTTTTGACGTATTTTCAGTTCTTTGGCAGATCTAAGAGATTTTCTTTCTGTTTTCGCGGACACCAGACGTGGCAAGTCTCGTGTTTGGTTGTTGTTCCGCCAATTGTAATTAGAATAGAATCATCAGCCAGAAAGGCCGCGAGTCCACCCCCGCTGGATTGTCGCTTTAAGGCCTCTTCTATCTGTTCGTTCGTTCGCCCACCAGGCCCCTGACTACCGGCTGGAAATGACGAGGACACGAAGCAGCGCAACCCTGACCCTTTCACATACTTCAGTCTATTAAAACACACACACACATACACCGGCCACCCTTTATGGCTTTTAGCAGAAGATAGGTCAGCGGGGAAAAAATTTTAAAAATTCGTTAGTGTCAGCTTTCACTTTGCGCGGCTGTTGATCAAGTATTTCTTCTCTCTTCTTTTTTTTTTTTGTCTTATTGTTGTATTCGCCTTGGGCAAACTTTATCTTTCTATTGCCACTCGCAGCCACGAAAAATTACGATTAATCAACAGGAAATGTTAAGTCATCCTCGTAGGCGATTGGAATCTCGGCAGCTCCTGAGTTGTTTAGCCTGCTACGAGTAAAACTGCGAGGACCACAACCGATGTGGACAAAGAGGGCGTCAAGAGTCGAGATGAATGCGAGGCTGGCTCGTCGTAATCGACGTAGAGCTAAGTTATTAGTCACTGACATGGATAATGGTTATAGAATGTAAGTATTGTAGACGGTTATCAATGCGGCCAAGTTTATTCTGAAAAAGAGGAAAGCGTGAATTAGTTATTGTAATTTCACACAGAGAGAGAGAGAGAGAGGGGGAGAGATATGGCGTCGTTAGAGAGATGACGTCAGTACAGAGAGAGAGAGAGAGAGATATGGCGTCGTTAGAGAGATGACGTCAGTACAGAGAGAGAGATATGGCGTCGTTAGAGAGATGACATCAGTACAGAGAGAGAGAGATATGGCGTCGTTAGAGAGATGACATCAGTACAGAGAGAGAGAGATATGGCGTCGTTAGAGAGATGACGTCAGTACAGAGAGAGAGATATGGCGTCGTTAGAGAGATGACGTCAGTACAGAGAGAGAGATATGGCGTCGTTAGAGAGATGACGTCAGTACAGAGAGAGAGATATGGCGTCGTTAGAGAGATGACGTCAGTACAGAGAGAGAGAGATATGGCGTCGTTAGAGAGATGACGTCAGTACAGAGAGATATGGCGTCGTTAGAGAGATGACGTCAGTACACAGAGATATGGCGTCGTTAGAGAGATGACGTCAGTACAGAGAGAGAGATATGGCGTCGTTAGAGAGATGACGTCAGTACAGAGAGAGAGAGATATGGCGTCGTTAGAGAGATGACGTCAGTACAGAGAGAGAAAGAGAGAGAGAGAGAGATTTCACTATCGGGGAGAAGGTCAAGTTCTGAAATCCGCGACGGTGTTAACGCTCTTAAGACCAACGATCTCAATTGCCACACTTCAGTTTTGCCTACCTTCTAGAGCTGTCTTCCGAATACACGCAAAAAAAAGAAAAAGAAGAAGGGATTTATAATTGTTTTATGTAGAGGATGGACAAGTGCGATAAATTATGAAGTGTGTGGTTGAGTGTCTGTATCGCGGCGTCGTAATTCCAAAAAAAATTCATTCGCAAACAAACTAAGTTAGAGAAGTAAGGAGATGATAAATCCGAGCTGGACGACTGTTTGGTGATCTTAGCAGCAGCGGTTTTCACGTTCGAACCATCGGCCTTCGAATCTGTTCATAAAGTCATCCCCAAGACAAGCAACAAACGATCTCCTCGTTCTTTGTTGAGCTTGAGTGTCAATGAAGAGATCTGATATCGCTATCCACCTTCCACCGATCCCCCCTAATTAACCAATCGTCATCAGGCGTACAATGATTTATCTATGTTATCCTTCAGATTCAAAGGATGAACGTCGCCATCCAGTAAATATTATTTATCTCGTTTTAAAAGAAATAGTCATTTCAGATGAATAAAGCACGCGCGCGCGTTTGGGTAGAAATTTAGGAATTTAGAAAAATCAAGAGAAAGGTTAACGGATTAGGGTCAAATTCCTAGTCTGTGGGAAGGGCTGACAGCCAGGTGGTTATGTCGACACAAATTGAAAAACAAACACCGAAGTTATCTCGTGTGCATACGTATGAATTCTGTTTGCTTCCCATAGAGAGAGAGAGAGTACAGAGAGAGGAGAGAGAGAGGAGAGAGAGAGAGAGAGAGAGAGAGAGAATTGCATCGCATTGTGGGAAAAAAAGCATCCTTAATTATATCAGCGGAGAGACGAACACGTTTCAGTTTCCAAACGCCCGCCCTCGCTTTTACTTAAGATATTTACTTGCTACGTTAATCGGTCACTCGTTCTTAGAACCAATAGAACCATTTAAACTTCTAGGGGCTCATCGTCTAATCGTCTGCAAAATTTTAAAGTTCGAAAATAGTTCTTCAGCGGCGAACTGTGTGTAGGGAGGAAGGATTACCACCGGCATTAGACGTCGACAGAGACAGGGTCAGCCGGTTCAAATACCGTGCATCGATACGTGTTCGTTAACCCCGAAGATTCTGTATAATCCATAACGGTTATCCTTTCTCGGCTAAAACTAAGCGAAATATCCCCTCGTCTACGATAATTTCAGACAGATTATTTTTGAAGAAACAAAAAAAAAAAAAATATTGCAAATATTTACTAAGGTGAACGAACAGTAGACAACAAGAAGACTTGGCGTCATCGAAACTTGTCAGGCGAATAAGGGGGAGGTAAATGTCTGAAAACCATTTTAGAAAGTTAGCGGGTTAAAACACCCTGCAATCTTAATTCTGTTGGTAGAGAGACGGTACAGATACATACAGGAGCCAATATAGTTATCAGCAGAGACCAGATATTCCACGCGACAATGCGATGGTATCGAACAAGGATAAAAAGGCAGAAGCCTTCAAGATTTTCTATCACAACCGAAGCATTCTGTCCAGTACGGATCCACTGAAGAGGACCCAAGAAAATATACAGACAAGCAGCTGACGACCGTATATGAGGAGGACATCTGTGATATCCGATCTACTATAATAGGACTACAAATGACTCTAGATGCACTAAGCCAGCCCCAGGTTTGGACGAGATTCATGATGAGATGCCTATCAGCCTCAACTGCAAAAGTTCTTTTAGAGGCAGTTACTGAAATATAGATGTATCGAACCTCCACAGATTAATGGAAACAGGACTGATCAATCCAATACTGAAAGCCTACGAGAACAAACTCCAACTTAAATCATATCGTCCAATATCCATAAATTCGTGCTTGGGAAAATTTGTGGAAATAATGGGTTTGAATAAAATATCTTGGAAGTTTGAAACTGAAAAGACCCTATCACCAATCCAACATGGATTTCGACCAGATAATACTGGTGGTTCTCTTGGACATTGAAACTGCATTTGATACAGCACGGTGGGATGCGATTATCGATACACCAGCAACAAAAGAAGTAGGAAGATATATGATAGAATGATTCGCAAAATTCTTCAGGGAAAGATGTCTGATCACCAAAATAAGTTCAGAGTCAAGGGAAAATTCCAACTATGCTTTAACATCCGTTTATCTGATCTACACAAAGAAACCGAAGGGACAAACCAAAGCAGATTTTTTGCGAATGATAGAAACAAATCATGAAGTAGCTCAGATAAGGATAGAGGCTCTGACCATTATGGGCACAGAAATGGAAGCCGACGATATCAAGAGAAAAAACAAATACGCTATCTCTCACCGAGAAAATAAATTGAAACCCAGAATCAATAAATTTGCAAATAGTCACAGACTGCAATAAAAAAATAAATCGTAAAATCTTAGCTGCAACCCCTGGAGGGCCCAAAGCTAACATGGCCAGCACACATCGAAGATTTAGCAATTTCGACTCACTTGATGAAGACAATTGCAAACAAAGAATGGAAAGCTGGATTCCTGACGCTGTGTTCCTTCCTTCTCGCTCACATTCATCCGGTCAAAGATGGTTTAGGCAACGGGTAGAGCTATGGGGTCGCCTGCAACAGGGGGAATGGAGAAACTGGAGGAAATTAAAAGCAACATTTCTCTCTACCTTATTACAGGAATATGAAATCAACACTGATTGAACCATTACAAACAGAAACAAATATCCCTCAATCGTACCATTATATATCAGAAACAGATATTTCCCCTATCGAATCTCATTGTAAAAAATAAAAGCTAATGAAAATATTGTAAACCGCGACATCTTTCTAAACATCATGCTTGAATAATTTAACTATATAGCGCTTTCAAAATCTGAGCTGCGGATGAAATAGAGAGGATGGAACTTACTATCCGAGTGGTAAGTGATACCTCGCCTTGGCGATGGACCCACCTAAAATCAATCTAGAAAAAGGAACACATTAAAGCAGTTAACCTTGGAAACACTAGAAGCAAAATACCAGATGGATACCTGGACGCGGGAAATAGCAAGATGAAGGAAACAGTCTGCATTATTCTCGTAGCCGTGCGCCAGTCCATAATGATTGCAGAGATGATGACACTGCACAGGGAAGTGGAAGTAGCCATAGAACGAGGACAAGTGAAATTTGGTTATTGATTTTCTCAGCCCTACAAGCAATTTGGAAATACAGACCATCCCTTTACTATCGCCGCATTCATGCTATATACTGTTATCATCCAGCGTAAACGACAGAGTATAACGAGAAAACTGATGAGCACTCAAGTGTCAGCGCATTTCCGGTCGGTTGAGCGAGTGTCAGTAATACAGGGCTTCAGATCAAGACAAATCGACAGAACCTTCAAGAACACGCGGAAAAGCAGCTCCAAAGTAAGAAATCACCACAAGAACTAAGAAAAACCTCGTTCAATCACAGAGACAGGCTTTCTCTCCCCTCCCCACCCCGAATCTGTTATACCGACTGGGAGACATGCTCGTCCAAGTTAACATAGAAAACTGCAGAGGTCACCTGTCACGTCACGTGGTCAACCTAATTTGGATCTAAAGCTCAGGTCGGGCTCAAATCCGACACACACCCCCCCCCAGTAACATGGCCAGCCAGTGTACGTAAATCAGCGGCTGACTACAAGCACGGCTTGGTGCTGTGATGTAGGCTCATAGTTTCGGTCAGGGAGAAGAAACCGGAACTGACCTCCTGTAGCGAGACCTCAGCACCTCACCAGTAACCAGAGAACCTCGCATCTGTTAATTTTATTGAGAAGTATTTTTCGCGGCGGAGCTCGATGGTAATAAGCAAGAATCGGATCCGACCACCTGAGGGTAGTCAACTATGAGTTACCCCAAACCCCCCCCCCGCCCGCCTCTGTTGCTAAGTTGTTACCGAAGACCCGACTTTGGGGGTCGGCACTTACCGGAAGTCTACTTTATTTAAAGCCCGCACGCTTCTGAGACGGTCCCTCCCCTCAGTTAAAGTATCTGACGGAGACATCTGGTTCCTAGAATCCCGGGTTAAGTGTACACGGGTTCTACCCCGGGAGTGAAAATAGGAATTCAAAAGAAGACCTTCTAGCAGCTAACCGGGTCGTCGTCTGCTTTCAGCCGCGCGCCGGTGGCTTACTCGCCTTATTAGGCGCGCGCGCGCGTCCCGGTAACTCCTCGCCATATACGGTTACCGCGTAGTAATGCACCAGATTGTTCGGGTCAGGGGACCATTCATTAATCCTTACACCGCTGGAGGGCGCTGACGCAATAATCAAAGAGAACGAACGCTTTGGCACAGGTCAAATTAAAAAAGAAAAAGGGGGAGGAGAGGAAGGAAAAACCGCTGAAGAATGTTTAAAGAAATATTACGAGAGATGAAGACCCGGACATATTCTGAACCCGCCCCATATGCGGCGACAGGGACACCGTCTCGGGGTTAGGGCGGGTTACCGAAAATAAATTGTCGTCTGGACGAAGCAGATGTCGCCGCCCCGAGGCGTTTGGCTGTCCTGTCTGTTGTCAGAGAGAAAAGGGGGGGCATCAAACGAAAAAAGGAGCTGATAGAACCAGACTTGTTTTTAATTTAGTTTCCTTTCCAACCGTCGTCGGGCTGAGATGGACACACACAGACACATAAATGATACAGCTTATGCACGAACGACAACATTCTGCCTCCCTCCCGGGAAGCTCAAATTTCCCTATATCCGGAGGGGAATAGGATGAATGTTCACTGAGAATCGTCAACAAATATAAATTCCGAAACATTTCAAGGAAACTGAAGTTTAAAATGGAGATTATTTTACTGTGTATCCCCTCAAAAGATTATGGGGCCGTACACGAGAAACGACGGCGGCGGCGGATTGCTGATGTTTGCATATCTGTGTCGTCCTGTTTTCTTTAGTAGTCATGGTAACGTTAGAATGGGGCACGCGCGCGTCTGCCTATGCACCGCTGTTACTTTATAAGAACATCCCAGGCTTTGTCATGGGTGTTGACTCTGTTACCTAAGACGAGGAGGAAGGCACGCGCGATTAGTGGGGGGGGGGGGGATCTGCCCCCTCCCCCCCCACAACACCCCTAAGAGCTGACGATTCATTATTACTTTCGTGAGCAATTGTCGCCATCCGCCGGTCTTCTCCGAGAAATATCGCCGCCTCCCTTGTGGGAACTCTTTTGTTAGCCTCACTGACTGGTTCTCAAACAAATGGTGTCGAGAATAGTTTCTCGTTGACTCGTAGTGGCAAGGTGATGCCGGGGTTTATATGCGGATTATTAACTATCCCCACTGGGAGCAAACTCGTGTCGACTTCCGTGGTGTGTGAAGGAATTTAAAGTAGACTCTGTGTGTGTGTGTTTTACGTGTCGTCTGCTGGTTCCAAATACCATCTGCGGAATCCAGCAGACGGCCAAACTCGTACGCGGTATTCGAACAAAGAACCTGACGGGGAGTCGCTTTTTCAGATGTGACCGGATGATGATCTCGCGCTTAACAAAGCAGAAACTACCCAAGGTTTACATCACTGGTAAAAAGAAAGAAAAACAACAGCAGGACGATGTACGAGAATAATTCAATGAAAATAGCTGAGCTGCAAGAGAATTACACAAACTGGGTGATGCGAGGCCGGTACAGCCTCTATCTGAGCACCGATTACGACAGTCCCGCCATCTAATGACGAAATTCGGTACCGTTTAACGCCTCCTCCTTTTCCCCAGTCGAAGTGTTGAAATAGAAATTAGAAGCACAGATATCCTTTACAGAATCGTCATTAAGAGAAGAGAGATGAGAGATCAGTATCGTCTGTGGTCTGCGCGGCAAACGATTTTCGAAGCGTCCAAACGCCATGTTTAGAATATTCTATTACGGTATTAAGTCTGTGATTGATCAGTTTGTCAGATTTATTATTATTAATATTATTTGTAGGGTAACCTTCAGCTACTTATTTGCACAGCAGGTGAAGCTGAACTAGGAGCAAAAGCGTATAAAATGTAGGAGCAGCTTTGATTCACTAGGAATAAAGGAAATACACCCAGAAAGCAATGCTACTAAAGCTGCCCCCATCATCAAAATAAACATGGCCGTAATCATAGTTTTGTAAGATTTTAATCAAATATTATTCTAGCTGTGTTTTGTTTAGTGATGTGCCATCAACTTTAATAGTGTGTTCAGTTGTATATATTCACTATCTGGAGATCAAACTAACCGATGTTAGCCATCACCTTAACAAAGCCCCACCAGCATCTCAGGTCTGCCATTGTAATTAATCGGTGAACGTTCAAAGAAAGAAGAACATGGAAGTGTTACGTGGACGTAAATAGAGTTAAATAATTGATTTTAATTTGTCCGCGTGGCAACGAGCAGCCAACTCTGGTTTAGCTAATACAAGATGGCGGCGCCGCATTCTGAAGTAATGTTCCTGGGTCCAACATGATGTTACCTGTAAGAGGATACGGACGAGACGGGTACGGCGACTCCTTATGATGACCTACTAAACTTAAAACCGCAGCTATAGCAACCAGGTGGGCCTGGCTGGAACCACGACGACGAAACTTTGCGCATATTAAGGTAGCTGTAGGGTTTTCACCTTCCAACCCACGGATGAAAACCAATAAAGAAAAAGAATTGCAGCCAGGTAGAGATGCCCGACTTTGCTATTGTCATTACGAACCTGCCAAGATCGTAAACAACGAGCCCAGCCTGCATAGCCGACAGACCTGCTGGTGATGTTCCAAAAGAGAGACCATCTACTAAATAAGAAATATTCAATACACGCTCATTCATCATCGGCAGGGCAGCGCCGTCCAGCCCCCGAGCAATAGTTAATTTTCTTACATTGACAGGTTTTCCTTTTAGGAAAATTCTAACTTCGGTGATAAATAGGTTTATGCGCGTTCTGAAAATTTAATATCAGACACCCACCTCCCCTCGTTTATTTCGAATTGCCCCTGCGTTTTCTCGGTAGGTAGACTAATCAGAAGCAGCCGATAGTACAACCTAAGAATACCACGTGATCTGATCTTTATTCCAGAAGAAAGAGCTCAACACAACTCGTGCTACGCGGTCGTAAAACGGCATTTCTTGTGTGTTCGGCTTGTTATTAGAGAAGTAAATGGCTGCACCGTCGTTTATTTATCTAATGATTTTAAAAAGTAAAAGTGCCGACGCAGACGAGATGTCCTCTTTACTTCATATTTGACGGCCGACTAAAAATTCAAAACTCCATCTCAAGCCTCTATTTACTACTAGGCAATAAATATGAACAAAAGTGAATTTCGTGTAAACTCCAGGTGAAGAATGGTCTGTCTTGCGGTACTTGATGACGGCACTCACCGAACATGAATTCCCGTTGAGTACAAATGGCTGCTGTAATCGTGCGATAATGTAAAGACACGACTTATGGCAGAACATGTCCCTCTACCGGTCGAAAAAGATACTTTGTCAACCTCAACACGGGTCCTAGTAATTGCAGCTGACGGGTATTTGCACCAGACCTGCACATATCTCGTCAGGTCCACTTCGCAAGGAGTTAACTAACGTGGTGTACTTATAAATCCTTTGACCGTTTGTTGTAATTGACTGGTAGAGAGATCAACAGGAACAAGCACTTAGTTATTTTTTTGGTAATCAACACCCGTTGTAAACAGGATCCGTATATTTCATAGACTTACAAACAACTTTGAAATATAAACTGAATAAATGGACATTTGTCATAATATCGAGGACAAAGCACTAAAAATCCGACATCTTGGTTAAATGCTTTCTTGTTTCCTTTTAAAATTCATTAAATAATGGTAACGCTACACATTGGCTGATGGTAAACTGCTCGTATACAATGGTAAGGCTGCACATTGGCTGATGGTAAACAGCTCGTATACAATGGTAAGGCTGCACATTAGTTGATGGTAAACTGCTCGTATACAATGGTAAGGCTGCACATTGGCTGATGGTAAACTGCTCGTATACAATGGTAAGGCTGCACATTGGTTGATGGTAAACTGCTCGCATACAATGGTAAGGCTGCACATTGGTTGATGGTAAACTGCTCGCATACAATGGTAAGGCTGTTCGTTGATAGACCTTATGGTTGTTTACCGCCACACCAATATGTTGTTTTAGTGTCCCGACGCTTCAAGAGAAAAATAGACTTGCACCAGCCATCTACTTTAGGAAAAGATATTTAGAAATAAATTAATAATGTTAGCAAATTTTCTCACAAAAGGCGTTGGATATGAAATAGCGAGCAAAGTGAACCTGTGGATCCTCTGTGCAGTATGAAAGAGAAGATGCACAGGATGTACGGCCAGCCTCTCTACACACCAAACAGGAGAACTATTCACTAATGGATAGGGTCGGGACAGGAGGCTAGAAATTTGGCATGAACAAACACTGGTCAGGTTGTGCGGATGCTTGGTTGGGATCAGACGGAGAAAAAAGGTACACAGGCCCTCTTCAAAAGTTGTCCGGTAGGACGGTGGGAAAACCTACACCTACCCTATTCGAGTGTTCACCCAGAGAAGGGAGACAACTATAATACGATTCTTAAATTGACTAATCTCAGACCCCACCCTCCAGGAAAATGAAATAGCTGTCATTTTTAAAACTATCAACAACCGCCCTCTGTTTAAACCTTGCACATGACTGGACTGCCAATGGCTAAGGACGCACGTTTGGCGCGATACCTCCCTGGCGTGTCTTCTCGTTTGCCGACCGATCGCATGTGTTTTCTCTCACATCTAAAAATGAAGAGTTATAGTAAGGATGTTCTCTGCCAAATTTGGACCCCTCATGACGCAGAACAGGTAACGCCCTCTAGTGGATAACCACGTCACCTCGCTTTCTCACCAGGGTTTTTTTTTGGTAGAAACAGGTGAACGAAACGAAGAAAGAAAATCCTGATAAGTTTCTTGAGAACCTAAGTTGGTATCTCCATCTTCACATCGATCCATCATATGCAAACATTATCTGAAAATTCCACTAAAAATTACAAATACATTTTTATTTACATTTTCTAAAAAATAATTTCCATTTAGTATTTCTCCCCCACCCCTACCAACCGAGTCCTGAAAATCAGTTTTAAAAGTTATCTTCCTTTGGTAAATCGAGTGTCAAAGGATCGAGTTAGAGGAAAGATGAAGTCTGCACAATTTTAATATCCCTGCTATTTATGATTTAGTTTCGATGTTAATATTAATAAAAAATTATCAAATGCATATACGACTGATTCCTAAAAAAAACACCCGTATCTAGTATTTTTGCACTTTATTTGAAGTGTTTTGCACAACTATGACGAATGCTACTTCTTTGGAGCAGCAATGGCGTCAACCAGACAGGTGCGAAAACGTTACAATTACCGACAGACAGAGGTCAGTCAGCTGTTATGGAATAGACAAAAGTTTTTGTCAGGTAAGTGACCTGCTTACTAAGACACAGAGCGTGAGGCGAGTTCTTTTCGTTGCACCGATTCGTGCCTACAGCAGCGCACCTGACCCTATCCCCTCCTTTTTTAATAAAAAAATGCCGGTGCCACACTGTTCTTATACGAGGTAGGTAGGAAGCCGTTTAAGTTTACACAAGTCCGACCGATCCTGCTTTAGTTGGGGAGCACGGAATCTTCGCAAAATATCCGTGCGAGCGAGAGGTTCTCTCTCTCTCCGTGGCGAGGACCGCATAGATGGTATATTTGAAAAGGATCTAAAGGTTAATATAATAAACTGCTCGGCTGATGACGTGAACCGTAAAAACATCCACAACTTTGAGTGACAGGGTGATGAGATCCAGCACGAAGCTAGTTTACGTTCTTTTCCATTAAATGCTAGTGCAGTCTGCAGCTTTAGTAATTCCAGAATAGATGCAATTAAGTGGCACCGTTGGCTTTTCGTCAAGGTAAGTACCACCAGGTGGCGCTGGCCGTCTTCCACGAGTTTGGAGTCCGACCCGACGATACTGGGGCATTAGAATAAAAGTTCTAAAATGCTGATTTCTAGTTTTTAAATCGTGACCGCGAGAACAAAGCCACCATTTTGGTTGCCAAAAGAAAATGGAATCGGATTTTAAATTGATTAAAACATGGGATGGGCTAAACTACGAGAGTTTTTCCTGTAACAATCTCAGAATTATTTGGGTATTTATGAAAACCTCCCCCATTTGGAAAATAAATTTTCTGAATTATTTTTCTTCAGATAAGAGGAAGTTGATTTCCTCCCACACGACCGCTGCTGGGAACGGGCACTCGCCCTGACTGACAGTTCTGCGATCGCAGAAACCAGAGTCAAGGAGAAGGATGTTCGGTATGAAACACGAGGTGTTCGCCTGTCACGTGACACTGGAGAAAGCGAATGAACGACAGGCCGGTTAGATTAATAAATTGGGTTGATCCAGTAAACTACAATAGCGTACGATACCAAGCTGGTCTACCCGAGGGTGGGGACAGGGCGATCGACCCTTAAGTAGCAGAAATAGGGAACGAGATCCCGCAAATCGTAGAAATTAATTAAATGTGTGTACGTGTTCTAATTCAAGGGAAGTAACCCAGGAAACGGTACTGATATTTATAATCTGAATGCTGCATCTCACTTAAGAGTATCCGATTACAAAGATGACCTGTTAATGAGATGATATCATCAAACTTAACATCTTTAAGTTCCAAAAAATAGTGTTTGAGATCTCCATATCTTAATTACTTATGCAAATTTTAAGAACTAAAAGGGGATAACAGAAATTTGTTTTTGTCATCTCTTCTTGACATCATTTATTCCTCTCTCTTTTTGCCTGAAAAATACCAGAATTCCTCATGATAATAATAAGTAAAAGATCTTATTAATAAATTTTAAAAACTGTAAAAAAAAAAAGAAGAGAGTCTTCAATTAAAAAATACAGCTACATATGAATTGAAGGAAAGATTTCAAATGCTGACAGGGGTCACTTGGATGGAAGATTTGTCTTTCTTCAGTCTGCACTTCCCTCTGAAATATCTTCACAGAACTTGGAGCCACTGCAATGAAACCAAAAGATACCAGGTGACCACGTCTGATACCAATGAACTCTTCCACTAGGTTATTTCTATGTAAGAATGAACTGTACTTTTACAAACATTCAGATCTTTGAGTCTGCAGTCTTCTTATTATCACAAATAAAGGGAGGAACATTTGTAGATCCACTTATTTTCTCACATGTTTGGATACAGTACATGAAAATGTACATTTATAGATCAGTGCCAACCAACCCTCAGCGCTTTCGAGGTGTATTAGGGCAAATTATTTTGATTCACTTGCAAAAATGTCAATATATTATTGAGTTACAGTTCTTATTTCTTGTGATATAAAAGAATTTAAGCCCCACCCCAAAAAAGGGAAAAGGATACCCATGTAATTTAAGTTCTATATCAAACAAAATACTAATGGCCAAATGTAATTACAAATAGTGGAAAACTAGGCTGTACATATCATCTCATAGATCTTACAATATAAAGTAATAAATGAATTATACAAATACAATTCCCAGCATGCTCTGGGTATGAATAACCTGCATCTGTGGCACAATATGAATATATATATATAAGGCGAGCAACTCGATAGCTAACGGAAGGCATAGACTGAGACCAAAACTGACTGTTGGGGAAAAGTTGTCCAGAGAAAACATTAACAGAATGTAGTCCTATCACAGGGGCAGTATATTCAACCCTGTACATATCCTTTGACTCCTTAGTAATTTTTAGTTCCCTAAAGATCTGTGATCACCACTTCTGCTTTTTTAGCATATAGAGACAAGAAAAAAAATAGATTTCTTAATTTGGTGGCTTTACCTTTAAAACAAAGTTTAGACCAAAGACAAGTCTTTTGTGTTTCCAGAAAGAAATGATATAGCCTTTAAATCATTGGTCTGTCAACATCTTGACTGCACAGTCCTTATTTGAGAAAGGATATTGAGTTATCAGAGAATGCAGTATAGATTTAATCAAATGTTTCCAGATGATAAGCATTTGAAATATACCAAACATTTAAAATAACAACATTTATCAAGTTTGAATTTTAGGTGTTTAAGATACCTAATTAGAATTTCAAAATAACTATAAGAGAACAACTATCCAGTGTACAGTTATTAATACAAGGAGTCATAATCACTAATTCACTAAGATTCCAGCTTTTTAATAATAAAACTGTTAATAAGTAGAATAAAATACTGTAATAACGGTAATAGTATTAATCAGTTTAAAAATCATATTGTCAGCCATTTCTCTTCCCTGGTAACCTCATGTAGCTATGATAGCCTTTTGCCTTCTTGTAACTGCTAAACTAAATTAAACTACAAGCTGATGTCACAGGAAAGGACCAGAATGGACTTATCATTTGCAAATACTTGGACGTGTCATCTTTCCAGCAGTATTACAACTTTTCTCCAGTTCAGGACCAACCCTCGTCTTGGAAAAATCAGCCAACTCTTTGACATTTTCTTGCCACCAGATTTCATTAAAACCTACAGAAAATGATCCAACATACAAATTATAACAGAATCCAACAGCTTCCATAAAAACTATTTTCCACTAAATATACCATAAAAAAAGACATTACTAACTTAAATAGATAAAAACATTATACAAACTCTAACATCTAAAGCAGCGCCATGGAAGTCAAAGCTGACTGATTCAAGATAAATGCTGATAACATTTAAAAAACTACAACAGAAAGTTTTAAACATGTCTGCTGATTAATCATTGTGCAGTGTTCACAAAAATGTTATCATTATATGTCCCTGATAAATTGAAAATACTTTAAATAGTAAATTTAGAAAAAAATCTATTCTTTAAACTGTATAAGGTGATCTTTATTGAAGGGGAAATAACTACAAAAAACGTTTTGCTTTGTACAATATGGTTGTGCCCCTTAGATTTAGAAACAAATGAAATTTAGCTTGGGAATGCAGCATAACATAGCACAGCTGTGTATCAGGTCAGGGTTAGAGACTACTCCATAGTAAAGTAGGAAAAACGTTATATAACAACAAATAAAACGATTCAAATTTGACTAGGCTTTATCTACCAGCCAGTACTGGAAATCACAAGCTCCAGTTTGGTCAAAGGTATCCAACATCACGAGAGCAAGTAGCTATCACTCTACTGAAGGTAATAGAACTGCTGTAGACTTGTCCTGAAGCAAGATAATAATTTTAAAAATAACAAACCTATAGGGAATAAATGCCTCTTTCATTTGTAAGAATACTGTAAAAGAATTATAATTTGTAATTAATACTTATTTAAAAGTTTATTGATATATTTAGACAGGTACTCAGATTTTTGCATAGTTACACACACACACATTTAAAATTTACTTGTTCTTCTTTAAATAAGTAAAGAAACCGAACTGGACATTTTTCATTCCTGAATTTTGCAAAGAGGAATTCTCAGATCTACAGAAGAAATCTAGAACGTGTTCATTTGATTTTTAAAACTACTGTTCTTTTAAATTCTTAAAATTCATTGTCATTTCTCTGCAGCATCCATAGCTTCCTTGGCTTGGTGTTCTTTTTGAGATCTCAGTCCCCTCACCCTAATCAAGGCACAAACCTGGAGCAGAGAGGCGGGCCATCTGAGCCAAATGGGTCTGACAGAAAAAAAGGATAACATTAAATGCTACTGCAGAACACCTGTGACAGTCAGCTAGCCATTCTACAGATTGTCTCTGAACACTCCCTTGGTGAATCCCGAGTAGTAGTTACAACAATGATTGCAATTACTTTTTCAAACTTTCTTTGTTTTTATGAAATAGCTAGTAAAGTAAATTTCCAGAATGTATATAAACTGTACCAAGACAGTAACCATTCACTAGTCCTGACTTTCAAGGTCTGAAAACATTTCACAACTGGCCAAGTGAGTAGTTACCAGGGTATAGTTGCAGGTTCTTGAGCAGTAGTCACCCAGGGAACTTCCACCACAAGTACCTAAAAAAACACTACTGGAACTCTTGATTTTTAGATGTGAACAAAAACTGGAGAGCCCATGGAGAACCCACATGGCCAGCTGGTGAAGGAAGATGATAAGAAAGTGCCAGGATCAGCTGATCCCAACTAAGATTCAAACTGGGCCTATCACCAGGGGACCACCCATTAGTATGATAAGCCATGTTTGCCATTAGCAATTTATCTTCAGAAGTACTTCGATGTCTTAAGAAAAAACTGCAGTCTGTTAGAAAAAAAAGAGAAAAAGGAATTTATCTTCAGAAGTACTTCGATGTCTTAAGAAAAAACTGCAGTCTGTTAGAAAAAAAAGAGAAAAAGGCAGCTTCATTCCCTTTGGAACTAAAACATTTGTGCAATAACTTACCCATATTAACTTCTCAGAAACTTCAGTAAATCTATATTTTTCAATAAGATTCAAATATGTATGAGGAACACTATAACTCTTCTGTCAAGAAAACAACAATTGCAATTTGTGCTGCATACTCTGACATTACTACCTTTTCTATACTCACTTCAAAAGAGCTAAAAGATAAAAAGATGGCAATCTTCAAAGTACTGACACGAGAATATATACTGGAGATGTGCAAATGAGACCCAGCTGAAACAGCAAAGTCAGTAGTAATGCATGTTAAAACTGTTAGGATGATCAATGATCCTTTCAAATAAATAAAACATTGTCTTTGAACTAGTTAAACCATAAAAGTGCCTTTTCTTTTAAGTGAATATTTGAACAGAATACCAACTGTACAATGATGAGTTAAAAATTATATATACGTTTTAAAAATATATGAAAATAAAATGATAGTACTCAACGCCCAGACAAACATTTAAAAAGCTTAGCAAATTTTCTCCATAAGGCATTCTACATACAATCATGATACGTTGCCTGTTTTCTAAGAACTTATTACCTACAGTATGACACAAACCTGTTCCCTAAACTTTTTTCTATTAGACTTTTATGTGGAACTTTAAAAAACCTGCTAAAGTCTAAATAAGCAACATCAACTTAAACTTAAATTTTTATCCATAAATTCTAAAAAAAAAATCTGATAGATAAAACATTTCTAGCTGTGAATCCATGCTGAGAATCTCAAGCATTCTTTTTAATTAGACGATTTCTCAAACTGTCCAGATCAATTAAAAAGTTGATAAGTGCAGCGAAATAAATATCTGAAGATGACACTAAAAGCTAAAAACCAAGGACTGATATAGAGGTGCACCAAAATGAAAATGGAAAAGACAACACCACTGATGTAACAGACATTAGCTACCAAAGTAAAAAAAAACAGATTGCACCATGAAATCAGTAACACAATAACAGTATTAAAAGCAGACAAATTCTCTCTGACCCTCATGCCTACAACATTAGATTATACAAAAATAAAGTTAATCTATAAAACAGTTAATATTTGCAATATTAACTTCAACTGACAGAAATTATGGGTATACACGCTAAACAATGTCTACAATAGAAACAAACCATCATCAACACTAGCATTAATCTATACATTTACTGCAAAATTTGTCAAATTGAAAGAGAAGTGATCACTTATATTAATCCTCTGTCTGCCTAGTGGTGCTGAACTTTGCACAAACTGTGCTGTTCCTACTTCAATTCTTCTGAGAGGAAGTGTTTTCGACATTTTTGTGATTTAGAAATCCAGTTCAAAAATTAGTTCGCCCTAGGCAATTTTATACTATAAAGCAATTAGTAAGTCTTATTTAACAACTGTAGAAAGTGATGTGTAGTGGAAGCAGAACTTACTTGATCCACAGGCACCAACCAGGCCATTGATAGCTTTCCCAATGTTCCAGTCAGTGGTGAAATTGATTGATTGGAACATCTGGGCATTTACCCTGGATCTGGTTTATGAGGGGCTGCTTTGGGTTGGGCTACCAGCAGTTGGTGTTTGTTCCTCGCCTTCACACATCAGCATAGGGATGTAGTAGTGCAAAATGAGTGATCATATTAGATCCAACACCAGCTTTAGCTTTTGATCCACAATATTGCCAATGTATGGGATGGTGAGCAGCACCTATATGATCACATTAGCTGTTCCTGTAGAAAAAAAGACAAGAGAAAATTCCCCCAAAATTAGGATAGAATTACAATTCATCATCTAGATATTTAGTTTTTACACAAATTTACAATTCATTTAGCCTGGTAATTAAATATGATAAAGCTAAGAAATTATTATTTTATTTTTTATTACAAATGTTCCTGTATGTTTAAGCATTTTTCTTCACTCTCACATGCAACATCGATAGATAAAGAATCCATCCTCATCCACAAGAGGAAACGCCAGGTGTCAGCTTCCCAAGTCAGGTAGAGGCTAGCTGAACAAAGAGAAATCTTTATTTTTCCTTCCTCTACAGATAACTTTATACCAGATCCTCTAGTATTTAATACTTCTAGTTTACTAGGTAAATAGCCAGGTAACTCTTCTTTTAAATACTATCCTATGGAATTAGAAAGCATACATTAATATAACAATATTAGCATTTAGTTAGAGAATAAAATATTTACCTCTGAAAGCTTGCTCACTGGCCTCAGGTACTTGTCCACCCATCTCTCCAAAGTTCTTTCCTCTAGCAGATGCTGTTCATAATTACTTACCTAACTTTTCATGCTCTAGTAACCAAACAGAATGAAACAGACAAAATGTCTTCTAGAACCTCCACATAAGACTGGCTGTATATATGGCTATTTTGCACACTTTGGGTTTAATTAACACTAGCCATTCAAGGGCTGCAAAATTAACCACTATCATGCTATCATGATTATGATTTGTGACCTTAAGTTTAAAATACACTTATATTCAACAATTTTATACAATAAATAAATTATACATCAAGCCAAAAGTTATCCGCACATTTTGAAAAAATTCTGCGTATGCTGTTTTACCGTAATACACTACACTAAAAGTTTTAGGCTTCTGCTAATAATTATCTTCGGTGCTCAGTTAAGTAAAATGTCAACTTACTAAGGCAAAGGTTATGAGTGCGCCAAAGAAAGCTTTGCCGCATGCACATCATGATTCAAATGTTCTGTGTCTACAGGGCAGATTAATCTTCCAAATAATGTCTATTTATTACCTGATTTATTTTAAAAAGAAAAGTTGCATGTAGCCAAACATTCTCGCAAGTGGAAAAAAATTCTACTCTGTCATCTAATACTCTAATTAAAACTTACATGCTGCTATTGTATCATTTGCATTTAAATAAGCTTAGTACACTGCAGAATGTCAGTATCCAATCATGACATCATATTTCTACAAATGGAAGACTACTTGAAGAAATATATCAATATCCACACCCATTGATAACATGCCACATCAAGAGATGCAGTGATCTGGTTTTTGATGTAGTCAACCCAAACAAATCTATAGACCCTGGTGGTTCACTTTTTCTTGAAGGTCACATAAACACTGCATTTACTGGTCCCAAATGTGTTCTATTTTTAAGTTAAGCTGGCCTTCCCCGAATATTTATTAGCATAGTGAGGCTGGAAATATGAAACTAGTTCTAGGGGCACATGAAGCATTGTTATCAAGGTAGCCAGCTGATAGTAGCAGTAGTGATGGTGATAATACTCCAAATCATAACTGATTTCTGTCCATATCATGTAAGATTGTAGCAGCTGCATGGTACTGCCTTCCTCAATGGAGATATTACTTTCCCAGAAGTCCAACTGGAACCCTGACTCATCACAGATAATAACTAGAAACCCAGGGCTTCATGGGCTGTTACACTAGTCCCTCCTTGCTTGCCTGTGGTAGAAAAAAAAACAAGGTCATTGGGTTTCAAGGTTGGCAGCATAGAGATTTTATTTGTACCCAACTGCCTGTCTCAACTTTTTATATTTCTGATACACAGCCACCAACCATGTAGGAGTGCCATGTTCTTGGTCTTGACTTCAGAATGTCAACCTTGATGGTCCCTACAGGACAAATCTCTCACACTTACTGCTGACATATCCACACTGAATGCGACGCAGAGTTGATCTGATTTTCCACGTTGCCCTGTAGCTTCACTATTTTTTCTTTCAAAGGTGTCAGCCCTCTGCACAATGCAATGCTACATCTTCAACCAGTCAGCCATGTATACCGATAACACCTTTTGTTTCACTGTAATATGTACAACCAACTAAAATACCATCACCAGCTGAATTTGTAACACTTTAACATAAAATATTCTTTACAAAATTTGATAAATAATGAAAAAAGAAAACACATGGTATCCAGTTTGCTCGCTCCATTATATTCTTTGTTTTTACACAAGTCTGAACATTCCACAGCAGATTTAGATCAAATGCTTAACTTATGGTAAACTAATCGTCATCATCTGCTCCAATACTACTGGATTATTAAATTATGTTAATTTTTAAACCTACTTGGATAAAGAGATATCATTACACCTAATTAGAACATTCAGAGAAAAAACTTTTTTCTTCTCTGTTTTTAGCTTCAGAACTAGAAAAGCCCAGTGCATGTTAAAAATGTAACTGGAATAGTTGTACTATGACAGATTTAGTTAATAAAAACCATTAGTAAAAAATGTACATTTTGTTTCAAAACAAATTCACATTCTACTTCCAATAGCAAAAATAGAGCATTCTATATTCAAAGTTTCCTTCATTCTGCCAAGTTGATAAAAAATGCCAAAAATTATTAGCAGTCAGCTTTAAAAGGTTAAAAATCTTAACAATGCCTCGCCTTTTCTACAAGATGCATTAACCAGCTAAATTGATGAATATGATTATCAATTCCTATTTCAGCATGATGTACATAACCATCATCATTGTCATCAGCAAAAATTCATCTTTTCAATTAACACCAGCCACCAGTTAGTACAGATATCTCAAAATAGGGCAGCAGTGGACAGAAACAAAATGATGAGTGTATCTCAGATTAAGTAAAGATTCTCTAGTCCTTTATTTTTAATAAATCAAAACTTTTAAATTTGATTAAAAAGCATGAAAATTTTTTTAAAAAATTGTTTCAATAAATTCCATTTTCATGTTTACAATCAGACAGGCTTTAGTTTGCTGAAATAAATGATTGTTTTGTCAGTTTACTGTAGATACTTTGTAATTTATATGCATTTTATATAATCTTTGGTCAGCAGCTCAAAAGTCTATTGACAGTATCACATTTGTTTTTAAGGTGGTCAATTAATAATGGGATAACAATTGTTAATAATTTAAAAGTAAATTAGCTCATCACTCATTCCGTCAAGACGCAACACCTGGCTTTGTTTTGTCATTCAAAATAATTCTCCAAATACACTTCACACGTGCTACTCAAAACATTTTCAATCTAATCCACTAACTATTGATATGCATAAAAATACTGGTTGGCTTTAAATTTTTCCCCCTATACAAGTATTACAAATGTATAACCAGTCACCCTCCATTGTAGTTATCTAGTGTTTACATGGGAAGTCTCACAGTGACGACAGCACATGCAATACAAAAAATTAATTATGCTCTGAAAATAACTTCTATAGTGTGTGAAGATATGTGGACATCAGCACCAGTTCATAACATACTTCAGGCTCTGAATCAATTTTTTATGTATGTAATGTAGTGTACTTACAGAACAAAGTTAGTGTAAACTGTTACTAATGCAAGGGAGATAACAGAAAAAAATAAGCCAACTGTCCAAAAAAATGTTCACATACACAGTAAGAAAACAAATGCAAGCATGCCTTTTCTGAAAATATTAATAAGTTTAATGTTGCAAAGTATTGAGAATTTTAAAGAATTCTAGCAACTGCAGTTTGGTAGATCACAAAGAATACCAAAAGTTGTGTACAGCAGTGATGAGTAACTTCTGGATGATTGACATCTCAATTATCTGAAGATTAAAATTCTAAGTTAGCTCATGAACAAATATCGCCTAAAATTTGAAGTTTTCTTCTTCTTGTTTTTGGCTGACACACGAATGTACACAAATTCCATAAATCCTTTTACCATGGCAACAATTTTTTTTGCCTGTTTTAGTCAAAGATGCAAGATGAGTGAGTGACCAGAACAGCATTTCTCGAGTATTTGGGGACACGGATGTAATCAAACCGGAAAATCTGATGACTTTTAGGAGACTTGGCAAGAAACCTTAAAAACAGACTGTTCTTGCTTGGGAGGGAAACTAGTGGCATTGACTGCGTGAAGGATTCTCCCCAAAGTGGAAAGGCTAGCACATGAAATGACACTAGTGCAGAGCAATCTGAGGAAGTTGTTACACACATGCTCTCTGGAACTTGATTCCTCAAAATCAACATCTTCATTAATTTTTGCAATAATCCAACGCGAAAATGCACCCACGAATTCAGATATAATTGATGTCTCTCATACTTAAATGGTCACTAAAATAATCGGATTATGGAACTGAACAAAAGATGAAAAGATGGTGATGCTGGAAAGTTCCTAAAATCTGGGTGATTTGGCAAGGACCTTTATATTGCAGAAAGACTATATATGCTTTTCTGATGCTCTTTTCAACCAATACACACGGGCAGTCATATCATGAACTCACCAACCATTTCGCACAAATTAGTGTTGATATACCAGTTACAAATTTTTCTATAGAAATGTTTACCTTTAAGTTTGGTGAATCATTTATTCAGCAGCTTTGCAGGAAAAAATAAGCCTACTGCCAAGGACTCTTCTGTACCGAGGTCCTTCCTCTTCCCACCACTGGGAGAGCAAGCAAACTGCCCAGAATCTTAACCCTGCAGAAAATTAGTCTTCAGTTATCTACTTTGCTTTGTGGGAGATAAAACAAAAGCATTTTTCATAATTCAAAAGGTTTGCTCACTGGAAATTAAACCAGGAACACAACCCCACTCAATGATACCAGCAGTAACCATGGTTACTGATGGTCACTTCTCTTAAAACCTGGCAAAAAAGACTGAAAACAAGTTCCTCTCTTTTCTCGTGTAGTCGTTACAAGAAAAATAGAATTTTTTATTAAAAACTTCAGTAAAAATTTTCTAAAAATAAAACTTAAATGAACCAAACCAATAAACAAAGACAAAACATTTTACATACGAGCAGAGATGTAAACTAACAAAATGACAATGATGAAATTAGAATCAAATATTTTTGAAAAAATATTTTATTGTGTGTGTTATTTTTAAATTGTGAAAGAAAGAAAGAATTGTTGGGTTTTACAAGGTCAGTGTGGAACAGCCCCACAACACTGGGCTGCGGTTATAAAGTAGTTGGAATGGAGACTGTCCAGTCCCTTCTTGTTTTGTGGTCCTCAGAGCAAACAACACTGGATAGATCCACTTTGGCCAGTCCGCATATTTTTTTAACACGTCAACAAATGCTTTCTTAATACAACAATTTTCACAGTCCCTCCTGCACATGTTGCACACTGAGTGATAGTTACGCATCACCTGCTGAGCAACACCAGTCAAGCGGTGCAGCTCATTATAGACACGTGCAACAAACTCCTCATCTTCCTCCTTCATGTTGATGGCAAAACCACCATGCTGGCAAAATTGCCGGAAGAGAAAAGCTGCAACACATAAGGGATCCTTCTCCTTCAGCGCCTCTGCCTCAGGCCATTTTGTGTGATAGTCAACAAGCACCAACAGGTGTTGGTACCCATCAACCTCTGGGAGAGAGAATATTTCCACCGACACTCGTGCTAGTGGCACGTTGGCATAATGTACCGGGTCTATGGGGCGTAACTCGGATGGTAGAGGAATAGTCTCCACTTCACTGATCCTCTCCATTTCACCCATTGCAGACCCTACAGATATTGATGAACCCTTAGTTAACTGCTGAGAAATGCCTTGAGCTTCCTCTCCCTTTCCCAGCATCTGCAAAGAACCATAAACAAACTGTTATTGACTAATACAATTACATTCACCACCTTCTCAGTCTTCAGCATCACCTGCTATGTGGCACGAATTCCAATCTATATTATATTACCCTATGGTTTCTAAGACTGCTTCACTAAAATATCCTGTTCAATAAATTTTATCAGATACATTAAATAAAAAAAAAAACAAATGACAATTCTGGTCTGGCTGAACTCGTTTGAGAGTTGCCAGGTCTTGTTCATTTATTTATTTGAAACATGATAAAATTCAGCAGCAAATACTTTCATTCTAGTGAAATGGAGGCCTCGAATGTTCAAACCTCAGACTTCATGGTTTAGCTGGCTGAGGAATGCACTGGAAGTGAAGTTATTGTTGCATGAAGTTCAAGTCACCTGCAGCCAATTAATGTTGACAAGGCAGTGGATTTCTTCCACCACATGGCTGAAAAGTCTAACTGCTATGCAACACAGACCCAGAGCTGACAACACTTGGACAGACGCCATCAAGATGAAAATTTTTGTAGTGATAGACATAACCATAATTCTGTGTTTTCCATTGAGTATAGCTAGATTGTGGACAACAGACTTAGTGCCAAAGGTAATGACAGGAGGGAGACTAAAAAAAATTGAATCACCATGAACACCTGTGATAACAGTCAGATGATTTTACTCTATCTCTTTTTAGTTTTTTTACACTGTAAGTTGAATTTTTCTCCATTTCCTGAACACATTTTCTTTTCATTTGGATTACTGAACTGTGCACTAAGTCATCTGTGCTATTTGAGTCCTTCCATGGCCTTTTAATCATTTTAATCAGGTAGGTGTATTCTGAACAGGCATCTTGGAAATTGTCTAAATGGGAAACGACCAAACTGCCTGAAGAAACAATCGACTAATTTAAAACAAAACAGATAACTAACTCCTGCTACTTAGGAGAGGGGAGAAGTAGAAAGGTTCATGCACTGTGGTAACCAACATCTCTAATAAAATGCTACTGACATCAGTTCTAGTATCATCAATCTAGGAAGCTATAATACCATTACATCATCCCAAATGTAAAGCATTGATCAGCTGTTTATTGCCAGATAAACTTTCAATGCATTAAATTATAGTTTTACAGTGCATACAGGATATGATGCACACTTGAGTTAAAATACAACTGCCATGTTTTCAATAAAGTGACAAATTTCCCACAAAATAAGGCAAACCAAAATTAAATAAACTATTCTTGCAATACTGCTCAGTATTAAATTCCAACACCTTCCTCAAATCCTCTTCAATTCATAATTTCAACCTCTTCTCTGATAAAACTTGTATCTTCAAGATCCAATAAAACTTCCATTGTCTGCTCATATTATTATTTCTTAGAATACTCTTAATTTTACCCTTTATCAATAATACGCATTTCTATCAAAACGGCTCTCATTTCTCATCTCTTCTGCAGCAGTGGCTACTTAAACATTAACTCAAGCATAAAAGATATGTTGATCAATAAAAGAACCACCTTCCAAAAGTGTGTGTTTAATGATATACTTACATGTTGCTTGGATACCTCCAGCATCTGTTGAGTGAGAGGATTATCCAAGCCATGACAAACTGGAAAATATATTCATACAGTTGATAAGTCATAGTGCTGTTGTGCAAGGGATAATTCATATATAGATTATAATGCAAATTTTTAATTTCAAACATTAGAGCAACCTCAGGGTTGTCAGCAATGGTAGCATGACACAGAGACAATAAATTTATGAAAGCTGACAAGTGCAAAAATAATTTTATTCAGATTAAATATTTCAACACTTCTCAAGTCCTTCCCCAAAACTACAAACCTCCTCCTATTCTAAGCCAGCTAAGTGACTTGATGTAACAGCTTCAAACATCAGACAAACCTACCTTTCTTCACAGGCTGAATACGGACATCATACTGCAAGCTTTTGGTGGCAAAGTCTTTATCCCACGACTGAGAGAGTGTACCTAAATCCTGGCAAGTCTCAGCCATTGGAGGAAAAACGGATGATGATACTGGGGCATTTATTTTCTGAAGAAGAAAAAAGTGATTATAATAATAGTGGATACATAGATAGGTGGGAGGAATGACTAGATAATTTATTTTTGTTTGGTACATTTTATGCACTATTTAGGGTAGTTAAGAAAAATCACAATTCTTCACTTTATATATAAACTGATTCTACTGTTGTAATTTTCAGAACTTTTTTTCTCTTAAGAGTATGCCTATCATGTATAGACTAATCTGCTATATTTTTCTTTAATTTATTCACATTATTAACATCGATTAACTGTGTAAACCACTATTCTATTATTCAAGTTTGCAACATTCATTTCTCTTTTACTAAAGTGAGGAATTGGTACGTTTTATTTTTCATCTAATGTTCACCTATTTGCTGCTTTCAACACCTGCTAAATGTATAAGCCTCTTTCAAATTCTGCCAACCCAACCAAACCTAATGGAGCGAGGTGAGAGGGAGGAGAAATGTGCACACTCAGCCCTTACCTGTTCGTATTTTTCAGTACTCTTGAATTTCTTCCTACCATTACCTGAAAAATACATTTATACTCAAAATTGTTTGTTTTTTTTTTAACTCTCTACATACAAACCACCAAGAAATATACAATTCCATAAAAAAAAAAAACTATCTAAATTTTAAAAGTTGTCGGAATTTATTTCGAGAACTGGAAAAAACTTCGAATCATTCAGCCTTAAATATAGTTTTCTTCTTTTAACTTTGCCCCCTCATATTGCATGCCCCAGATGATTTCTTGTGTCCCTGTGAAGATTGCAGCCAATGAGTAATTGCTAACTCTGGACTAAACTCTAAAAAAAGGGGGTCCATCCAAGATGATGAGAAAAGACTCTCTCACTGCCAGCAATACTGGAAAAAAACCGATCAGAAGCTTGATCAATTTGGAGACTGATGAAAATGATGATGACTTTTCTTGCAAGATTGAGAAGAAAACATTAGTGAAGGGCACAAACTTCATGTGGTGAAATTTCACCTTAAATGCAGGCCACTGACGAAGTGCAAGCTGGCATTTATCAGTGCTGAAAAACAAATGAAGGTGCCCGAGAAAAGACTACAGGTCCTCTACCCCATATACCCAAAGCTGTTGGATATCTGTTGGCCAGATCTTGTAATTAAATATGTTTAATAATGACAATGGCCTTAAATATAACCCAATGAACACCTGGATGCAACTGATGACATCATTAAGAAATGCTGTGATAGTTTCATCGTTCTTGTAGCTGGAGTGAGATGGTTCCCATTCTCCAGACACATTTCCATACACGTTCCCCTCCATGCATGATCCTGGAATCTGTTTCAGTGAGTGCAGTGCCAGGATGACTTTGTCCACCAAGTCTAGAAGCTCAAACAGCAAACAGCTGCTCCCTCTGGAGGGTTCTCAAGAGGTCAGTCACTTAAGGCAGAAAGTCAAGCATCAGGTAGAGTGACTTGAAGGACAGGCTAGTCAGATGAATGTAGTAGGCCTTGATTTGATTCTTATCAGCATCCTTGGATGTGACCGAGATGTAGTTTTCTAGCTAGATGACAATAAGTTCAGTTCTTTTTAACAGCATGCTCTTTGCCATCCAACAGCCTCATTGCCTACTACTGTATGGATATCCAAGTTCACTGTCCAAAATCTTAGACATGAACTTGTGCCACCCCTTGGGTGAGTAGTAATAAAAACCCAAAATCCCTTTATAGTGTTGTCAAACAGCTGGATGGGTTTGAATGGTCTGCCAACATCTAGGATGGATTCTTCTAGTTTATGTGCAATATTTTGAAGTGAAATAAGTCCAAGAAGGTCTTTCTGAGGTGCGGTGATGATTCCTGAGTGGTTTCCCAAATCAACAGCAGCTCCATCAAAGCTGGCAGTGTCTGGATTTGTAGATGGAAGGTCATCAAGGTTTATCGTAAGAGAAATCTCCAAGCTGATCTTTATAGCAGTCAAACTAGCACCACTATCAGCAGAATCCAGTTGTATGCCATCGCCCAGTCTACATACTGGCTGAGTATCAGGTGACTTCACATATCTAAAATAAAAATTTAGAAAACAATTTCCAAATATTTTTGAACAGCATATTTTATATTTAATCTAAATAACATTTTTATTAACGAATAAATAAGATTTCTAAAATATCAACTTCTTTGATACATTAATTTAAATTCAGAAACAATTGCTAAGATTTAAATACTACTGTATAATATATTCATATGTTATAATGTACATAATCAAGTATTTCTAGTATGTTCATCTCATTAAGATTGTTTCTTCTTAATCAATGGCTTAAAAAAAAATTAACATCTCAGGAAAAGCATTACGTTTGTTTACATTTTATCTGTTGTAAATAAACATTTCTATGTTAAATCGCAATAAAAAAATTCCTTTTTAAAATAATGTGTTCACAATTAATATAATCATCATCATGCAGGCTTAAAATACTCAGTAGTAATAGTACAATTCACAGCAGATAGTCATCAAAAAAGCACTTAAAAAAAAATCTTCATAAAAAGATAATAATAATAATTACCAAAGATAGATCATCTCTTTTCTCGGGACTCCAGGGTCTATGGATTCAGTCAAAAGGCTGACAAAGTTCATACGCAAAATCTCCTCGCCCCCACAAAATTTCTGCAGGCCTGGTTGTTTTTATAGTTGTTCATGGTTATAAATCCATTTATCTGTTGGATTTCAAAAGCGAAAATGTAATCAAAAAATGGTTTGTCCCTCTTAGCAACAGCAGATGCCATAGTATCCCCTCCAGCAGCTTGTCTGCTGGGGGACAGCTCCAATTGACTTCGCGGAAAAACTGATTGGTACAAATCAGGTGCTCTTTCAACTTGTGGTGGGTGATTAGCAAGTCGATCTTCACGCTGTGCTCTGCAGTAGTTACACCACATTGTCTCCCCATCATGCCCCACCCATGGGAATCTCACATCTCACTCACCACTGCTCTTGGAAAGTATTCTTTCCCTTGAACTGGTTGTAGAGCTGATCCTTCAAAAGCACCCTGATTACATTTGAGTTTTGGGTTTTTTTGCTAGCGCCATTTCTAGGACTTTCCTTGACCTGAAAATACCAGGGATATTCTTTGCAAGGCCATCAACCTAAAACATACCCACCGAGAAAGAGACTACTCTCGCGAAGAATCGTGAAAACTCACTACATTGAATTGAACATACGTGTGTGTGTATATATATATAACCCATGTGATTTATAGCTTCTGGATCCATTCCAGCTTTCACAACAGTTATAATAAATGTTGCAGAGGGAAGATTAGATTTCTTCCACTCTGAGAAAGCTATCAGCTAATATTAATTTGTGGGTTTATCAAAGAAAGATTTAGGCAAACCCAGAAATTTTCAAATTTCATTATAGTTCATAAACACCTAAAAACTTTGTAAAATAAGCTACAACTAATACTGATCATAATTATTAATGCCAATTTTAAAACCTTTAATGTTGGTCTAATTTGTAAATACATTAACAATATATAAATATACTTTCTAAAATTTCAAATCTCTGTAGACAGATGAAAGATGCTGATTATGCATAAAGGTTCAATACAAACGTCACAACGTCCAATGGTCCAGATTAAAATTTTTGGGTGATGTAGCAGTCAAGAGGCCAAAAGCAAAGAAAACGTTTCAAATCTAAACTAGCTGAAAAGACACCTTTGAGTATACAAACATCTAAGCAAAGAATATAGCATCTTATTTACACATTACTACAGTTATTTTAATTTTGCATGTTCATTGAAAAAGGTATGGAAAACAATGCAAGATGGTGAAAGAGTATTTATCAGTTAACTAAGTTTTTCAAATAATAATTTAAAAATAAAAAAAACAAAAACAGCTGATATCTAAGGAAAATGGCAGAGAACTGGATACAAAAAAGCTATTGAAACTTTAGTAGTATAACATTTATTTGTGGGTCTATACTTCAATGTAGGAAAGTGAAAAATGTAATTTTTCCTTTAAAATTATACTAGTGAAAAGTAAATTATGAAAGTTTTAAATACTTCAAAATCTTTTGCAATATTTTTTTTTTTTTACATACTGTTTATATTAAACTCTTTTCAATGTTATGTTCCAAAATAATATACATTTTAATGATGATTATATACTGTGGGTAAACAGAAATGTTATGTCAGTAGCTATAATAGTAAGAAATAACTACGTTAATAATAAGTTTGTTTTTCCTAAAGATGTTGTTTATTAGCCAGTAGATTAATTTCATTACTGTAATTTTAAATAAAATTCAAATGAGCATAGATTGCCACCCTTAAAAATGTAAGGTATGATCAAACATGACAGTCATCCAAAGAGTGAATCAAAATATTAATGATCATTAATGATTACCCACGCAACAAAAACTTGCCTGAAAAACCAAATGAATATAAACTGGTTATTGTTATACAGAAATTAATATCCACAATGAGAAAAGGTTGAAGAGGGGTGAGTAACCAACAAGCCACTTTTATCCCTCACAACATCTAGAGTAACACTAGGCATGTAAAAGATATATTTGTCAACAGTATGAAAATTGCTAAGAAACAAAGTAATTAAGGTTTGTTTGTTGATTCTAGTATTTTTCAATATATTGTAGTCTTTTCTGATTAGTCTGGCCACATTTTTTGACCACTGCTGGGTTAACGGACAGTAGCATGGAGTAAGAAGACTTATTTCCACTGCGAGAAATTATAGTGTGTGTGAGAGAGAACATGAGAGAGTCTGCAGTTGTATTCTGCTGCTCATCATATGAGAAAGTATTTAAGTCTTCTCAAGGATAGCAATTTTTAAACCAAAATATGAGGCAATGAAAATTTTTTTTAAAAAAATCCTTAGTAAGAAGTTGCAATTTTGTAGAAAGTGAACAAAAAACAAAAACAAAACAAAAATATCTACTTAAATTCTTGACAGCATTAACATTTAAATTTTCAATGAATTTTTATAGCCAGATGAAATTCTCATTATTATGAAGTGTGGTTGTTTCCACATCAGTTACAGCCTGCAGAATTGATCTACTGTTTGTACTGACTGTTAACAGTCAATCTCAGTCCCCCTTTCGCCAAGAATGTCCAAGATCTCAACTGATGATGGTGATTTGTGAAAATCTTTAACTAAAGATATTCAATCATCTATCAAAAATAGAAAAATACTCCAACTGCATTTGTTTTCTTTTTATTAGTATTATACCTCAATCTTATGTTGGATAATTTCTGATCTCTCATATGGTTCAACCATGGCAGCTGTGTATCTGAACCCACTGGACAGGTTCAGGTTGGATAATCCAGTCTGGTTGTCAGTCCTCATGTAATGCATCAGGTTTGTCTACAATGTTGAACCAAGACGACAATTATTTTAAGTTCTTAGAAATATTACTAACAAGGTAGTAATATTGTTGACTACAGAATATAATTTCACATATAAATTGAAATACAAGAAAACATTTAGCTATACTGAATAGATACTGTACGCTCTTAGTTCAGATGTCAAGTTGGAAATTCGCAATACTACCATGATAAATAATAACGAAGTAGAAGAAAAACTAATACCTTTGAAAAAGGGGGGAAGGAAGAATCTGCCAGGTATCTTCTTAAGAAATGTTTCAGATGGAGACTAATTAGGGCAGCTCCTCCGTTTTGACTAGGAAATTCATGCACTGAGCTGAACTAGTAGCAGGACCAATCGCACTTACCATGATCGTCGCCTTCTGACATCTTCGCTTCGTCAGCCCGTCAGATGGCCGGCATTCGGGGAAAATACTCTTCTTCGCGCAACCGGGCTCGCTGTTACACCTGAGTGGTAGGTAGCCAGCCGTCATCATCATCGGTGATGGGTGGCCGGCCCGCCCAACGAATTGTGGGAAGGCTTACACACACATACACGAATTCCTATCAGCGACAGGATCTAAAACCACATCAGCAACTGACCGGTCGCGTTCTGAAGCGGGCGACAAATCAAGGACTCATAATCGAATATGGCATATTTTAAAGGGGCCCGGTTTCAAGCGCTAGGACCCTCACCGTCCCGAAAAGGAGTCCATGCCGCTCCAGCCAGCCATTACTGCTGACCTTGAACTTCGCCACGGTCAGGGTCCCATCCCCTATTCATAACACCGGTGCCTCTATGCATTAATACACAATCATCGGAAATTAAAGCCACCACCGACGCCCAAATGTTTATCCTACACGGGAATACCCCGACTTACGTAAGTGAGGGCGGTCTTACTACCTACATAGGCATAATAACGGTGGATGACTGACATATACCGCGGATATATATATATATAAGGTAATTAAGTCTCACCGTAGACCTTGATGTTATGCAAGTTGGCCCGATTCTTAAATCGGGTGAACCACCCATGGCTCGCCACGAAAGTGCCCTTTGTTTCCCCACGCTTCGCCTTAAGGTCCTCGTAGAGACTCGTGGCCTTCGCTGTTATCTCGCCATGACTCAGCGGTATGCGCCTCTGCCTATTATCTTGCAACCACAGCGTCAGCAATTTCTCCATCTCGGCAATCACACCAGTCCTCTGTTTCGTTATCACCGTAGACCTCATCGGGGGAGACCCCTTCACGTGCTCCCTAATACGGTCTCTGTCTCTCACTATCGTGTTGACCGTCGACACGGCCATGCCCAGGCCACGCGCGATGGACGACAGAGTTTGCCCGCCTTCATATTTCTCTATTATGCCCACCTTCTCCTCAAGAGTGATCACCTTACGCTTCTTGGCCGAACCTCTAGCACCAGCATCACTTTTACGCTCAGGTGCCATGGCTTCCAATGAGCTCAAACGCCACCGGGAGAGGGATGCTGGCCGACTAACGCACTCAGACCCCAGCGCCCATTACTCCACGCCTCGAAGTAGTGCCCGCTCATACCCAGGTGCCCCCCCCACACCAACCATTACGTAAAGTCGAATTTACGTAAGTCGGGGTATTCCCGTACTCGGAAACGGACGATATTTTACGGAAAGGTGGAAATTGCTATTTTATCAAAAAAATTATGTAAATACAAGACTGCAATAGTTACCTTCGATATAAATTTCGAAAAAGTGGAGTCGGCAACCATTTCTTAAGGTCAGAATTTTAACAAAATCTCTATATTTGAAAAAGAAATGCTGAGACTAAGGCACCGCTCTTCTTGTGTATTGTTAAAAAAACTGCACTAACTGTTATTTTTCAACAAAACAAACGATAATAATAATACTACAGAGTAAACAATAAAAAATATACAATTTATTTATTTTCTTTTATTTCATAAGTATATACTGTATTTTAATTTGAATGTGTCCTATATCATTACTACTACTACAAGGAATTAATAATAATGATACTTTTATTATTATTATAAAGGCCCAGTAAAGAATATAAAAATGCTATGAAGGCATACCTCTACCAGTACTGCAAATTCTACTACTTTTTGGTACTTTTCTTAATTCGGTGAACACATTTTTTAAAACAAAATCAAATCTTGTCACGCATTCAAGTAAACAAGTTTCCAGTAAGATCTGCTGAACTATTCAAAATGTACATTTTTTTTTTCCTTTGGAAGTGAGACCAGTGAACTTTTTGGGAGGTTTCGTCCTCTTAACTCCCACCAAGATTGGGAGAGGCTAGGTTGCCACCAAACAGGCCCCCACTCGTGTCACTTTTTAGAAAGCCACTGTTGCCAGGTGTGCCAACTACTCTATCACTTTATAGCTTTCAGATAAAAGCAACACAGAATTAATCTACAAATCCCAATAGCCAACCAAACACTGAGTTAAATGAAAAAGGATGGTTGCCCTAAAGCAAATGAAGAAACCAGAACAGCTTCTCACCTACTTCTTTTATCCGCAACATAACTACACCAGCAGAGAGAAATACTACTGGGGGACAGTTCCACATCATAAAAGCTCTATTCATCCTAAGAACAAAACAAAGCCACCCCTGTATAAACCTAAGACCATGGTTTAGACCAAGTGATGCAGGAAAAAGTACACCAGTCATAGAAAATGTTAATAATAATAATAATAATAATAAACATGTTCATTAAGCATTAAAAATATATATAGATTTTGTTTTATAGTCTCCCTATCTAAAAACTATTTCTTATCTGGGTTGGCTACAAATCTTGTTTAGGTAATACCAGATTCAAATGAGAGGAGGAAATGGTTCAACAACGGATGAAATCAATTCACTCATAGCTGAGCAAAAAAAGTTTTTAAAGTTTAATTATACACACTCAGCCTACTAAAAGTCATACTACACTGAAATGTTTGTCTCCTTCCCAATTCAATGTGCACGCAAACAGGTTTCATCTTCACCATGATTTTGCACATAACCAGTTTCTCTCTGAATTTCTGGTTGATTTAATATTATAACTTATGTGCCAAGTGCAACAATTTGTGAATGAAACCATTTTGCTTAACTTTTCTCAGAACTTTACATATTTCCCATGGTTCCATGCTCAACTTTCAGCTGCATTTGAATGAATTTGAAGCACTTTATTAGTTACCTAACATTGCAAATTTATCAAGATGGTGGAAGTAACCAATGTACTCCATTAGTAGAATGAAAACAGTAATCTGCCTGTATTTGTACTTTTCTTTCATTTACTTATAGTAGTCTTGTGCCATAGCAATTAAAGTAATTGGACAGCATGTAGTCCAGTGGTTAGCCTGCCGAACTGCCTGCATTTAGTTGAACAGCTCAGTTTAGTGCATTTCCCTGGCATGGATGGTTTCTTCTCGTTCTCCTCCACCACCTGGCCACTTGAGTTTCCGTTCACACCTAAAAATGGAGATTTCTAGTCGAGACTTTTGGTAGGTTTGTTAACTTATCTGAAGTCGGGTGCATGGGGCACTTTTGTGCTGGCCTCAGTTTCCAGTGTCATACATTAACCAATAAGTGCCATGGTAACAACAAGAAGTCAGGGATGAGGAGATACCATGTCACTTTTAGCAGGCTTGCAACCAAGTAAAAAGTTAATGGACCTACAGGCTAAATTAGCTTTAAGCATCTGGATCAAAAAATCATCATCCTTTCTATACCTGTTAGGCATTGAATGTAAATGTGCCCTACAGTAACAAATCTTAAAAAAAATTTTGCCAGAAAATGACAAGAAAAATCTACATTTTTTCACAAATACACAGGTCATGAGCATTTATCCAGGTTCTCTGTCTTTTGTACCCTCTTTTCTTTCATATTTGCAGTCATAGACCAGCTATTTCAGAGAGTGGCGTTGGCAGCTCTGGTGTGGCTTCACAAATGGTTTCTTTTACTTCCTGTGTAACACACAAGCACTAGCAATAAATCAAGATAATTAACTTCCTATTATTTGTTACCTTAGTTACTTACCCTTAAATTGTGACATTTAAAGTGAGAGTTAGTGATTATACAGATTTTGAGTCCAATGCCAGATACATAAGAGGGAAAGAGAGGCTTCTAACAGCTTGAGATGTAACTGAATCTTGTACTCTTACAAATTTAAGTCGAAAGTTAAATTTTTTCCCCCTTACTGTTATGTTGACCTCTGATCTTTTAGTCATATCTCTAATGTAAACAGTACTGTGATATATAGGGACATTCAAATGAAACCCAGCTTGATACCATCATGGCAATGCTATTTCAGCTGGGTTTCATCTGAACTCCCTAATTCACTGCACAAACACGATTTTTCAAGCTGCTGTATATTACATACAGTCAAGATTATGTTTCTGATGATTTTAAAAAGTTGGATACATTTATGTATTCATTAAGTTTCAGATACCCCCCTCTTTTTCAACAAGCTTGCAGGCACACGACAAAGGATAAATTAGATGTATTGTAGAAAATAGTACATCCAATTCTGCTTATTTTGTATGCTGATTAACTCAAATTGCATAATCACATCATTTACAGAAAAAAATGTAATAAAAACACACTAATTCATACAAAACAGGGTTATTTGACGCAGCCTAGATGCTTAATTAGATCATGTCAAAAGAGATGAGAGATAATTAGTCCTTTCATTCACAATGAGTTATCATACTTTTTTCCCCTGTTCACAAGATCTCATGTTGAAAACAAAGATTACTCTCCTTAACAAGATCAGAATTCAATAGGTAAGGACAAGTCTGAGGCAAATTTCTGAACTTCTGGGTAGGGATCACCAGGACTCAACGTTTTGAGTCCTATGATGTAGTATATCAGATTTTGATGCACCGATGTATATTGCTGAAAGTCCTACGGACTCTCGTTAATTTTTATGAGTTTTAGTTTGTTAAGTGATTTTATATAACTTGTCATGCTTTAATTTTAATTCTATCTAATCCTGAGTAAATATTAACTGTAATAATCACAAAGGGTGTGAAGAAATCAGGTTGCTAATCAACTGAATATTCAAATAAATCAGGTGTTTCACTGATAACATGGTTTGTTTGTTTACCCATTGAACATCAGGAAGTAATAATCAACAGTTAGTTTAACTGTAAAAAACAATTTTAAAAATGCATCTGATTTTCAAGGAGTACAATTTATTTTCTTTTGTTTCAATATTATATCTGGTTGATGTATTTTTTACATACGAAAACATGCAAATTAGAATGAAAAACGTGACATTTGTTTCTATCATTAAAGCTTGTAAATGAAAATCGATATAAAGATGTACAATCTTTTCCCAAACCCTTCATTAAAATACGTTTCAGTGTAAACTTGGTATTTTTTGTGAAAGACAAAAGCAATTAGATGATGAAACTTTAACAAATGCAGCATCTCGTCCATGATTAGACAAAGAAAGAAAATACGAATTTTCATTCAATCAGCAGTAAGAAAATTCTAAAAGTACGAGTATTCCATAATGAATAGTTATTAACAGGACTCCCAACCTGGTTTGTGGGATTCTCAACATTTTGGAATGGATCTCCATTTTTTTTAACTCTTGAAACAAGATGAGTTATGTAAGAAGCATGATCAATGTAGCAAGCTGTCTAAAGGCAGAAAGCACAAGCAAAATTACAAAGATTGGAGATTGAAGAGGCCAACAAAAGGCTTGACATCATAAACTCTCATGGTCAGAGAGTCAATGGGCTGATTTTGAAATCAAAAGCAGAAAAACTGGGGCACACTAATTTTAAAGTGACTGTTGGCTACCTCTTACTGGAAGACAAGAAATCAAATGGAAACAAGCTCATGGTGAGTAAGAGAGTGCCAACCAAGAGACAAAAGACTGGAGATAATCCTCACTTCCACAGCTGCTTCAATAATTTAATCCTGAAGACATTTATAATGCAGATGAGATGGGTTTCTATTAAGTCGTTACAAAAGTTTTGGCAGTTTTTTTACTGCAACAATGAGACTTCATATCATTGCTGAACATGAAGTTTATTAATCAAAGTAAGGTCCATTACAATCAATACACTTCTGCCAATGAGTTACAAGCGCATTTATACCATTTGGAAAAAAATCTGGATTTCTGGAGTCAATAAACTGTTGGAAGGCACTTTCAATTGTTGCCTGGATGGAGTATTTCATACAGAGGAAGCTATCAAGGTGTTTGAAAAAGTGGTAGTCTGTGGGATAAAGGTCTGGTGAATGGCTGGGTGAGGGAGAACTTTGCACCCAAATATGTTCAGTTTCTGAACAGTCACTTTTGCAACACGAGGACGAGCATTGTTGTGGAGCAGGATTGGGCCTCTTCGATTCACGAATGCCGGCTGTCATTGGGAGAGTTTCTGGTGAGCAAAGCTTAATTCACGACAGTACCTTTCAGCTGTGATGGTTTCGCCAAGTTGCAAGGAGTTACAGTGGATGACACCATTTGCAGTCTACCAGATAGTGACCATGACCTTTTTTGGGTTTAGGCTGGTTTTTGGAATATGGTTAGGCACCTTGTCTCCGTCAAGTCACTGTGCTGATAGTTTGCAATTGTTGTAAAGAATCCATTATTCATCACACATAATGATTTAGTCAAGAGATGGGTCGTTTTTGTTTCTTATGACAAACGAAAAGCAGATGTCCAATCAACAATTATGTTGTTGTTCATTCAATTTGTGTTGCACCCAACTTGTCAAGCCTTTTCACCTTGCGGATTCCGTCAAGATGCCGGAAAACAGTTGCTGAGCTTACATCAAGCTCTCCAGTAATTTCTTGCACTGTTTTTATTTCATCAGCTTCAACTGAGGCTTTCAGACGGTTGTCATTACAGATGGAAGGGCATCCACTACATTTCTCATCTTCGGGGCTCACAACTCCTGATCGAAATTTTGCAAACCATCGCTGTACTGTGCATTCATTTGCTGTGTCCTTGCTCCATGCTTGCCTAATACTATGAGTTGACTCGTTCGCTTTGTGGCCTGGTTTGAACTCATGAAGCAAAATGGCACGAAAGAATTTTCTATCCATGCTTCACTCAGAAACCTGAAACAAATATCCATTTTATGATTTTTAAAAAGGTAGGTTTTGAATAATGCATGCCAAAGCACACGCTACAAAATGATATATAATTTATCTACAAACACCTTCACAAGCATGCAAAAAATGAACCCGAAATTAACATAATATAAAAACCAAAAAAACATTTGTAACAACCTAATATTACAGAGTGACATGTGATGGACCATTATGCTACAAGCATGACCAATTGGCTGGCATAAAGACAGTGATAGATTGAGTCACTGTTCTTTATTGTGTAAATAAGGTTGGCTCTGACAAACATAAGGTCATGGTTATTGGGGAAAAAAGACCACACTGTACTTTAGAGGAGTCAAGCCTGAAAATATGCTAATCATTTAGCATGCAAGCAAGAATGCTTGGATAATAGTGGTTATCTGCACAGAATGGATGTCTGACTGGGATGTGCAGCTCTGAATGCAAAAGCATCACATCTTGTTGCTTGTGGACAAGTGTTTTGCTCAGCCTGAGGTAAAGATGCTGAAAAACAGCTGTCTTGAATTTCTCCTGCTCAACATGTCCTGTCTTTAGCCAATAGATCAAGGCTCCATCAAAAATATGACGACAATGTGCCAAAATCAGCTTGTGATGCTCACCCCTCAGTGACATTGAAGACAATTTTTTTTCAGCTCACGTCATCCGCTTAAGATGTGAGCAACAATGTGTCCTTACTACAAGCCATCTAATTCCTGGATAAAGAGCTGGTATGCAGTTATATCTAGCACCATTAAGCATTGTTATCATCATGGAGGCTTTGTGATGTCAAAAGAGCTGATTCTCCTGTAGAGAATGATAAAAGTTGTCAGCAGTAAGAAACAAAGCTGTTCAACAATACTGCTTGTGATGTTCCCCCTGTTATGCCAACTTCAAGGATTGCGAAGACAGCATCACTGATGTATATCGTAGAAAAAATAAGGCAGATTAATCAAATGAGGGATGATAGTTACAATGATGCATCCATTCCACCACAAGTAATGCATAGACAGGCTCAACAGTATATTGCCGCTTTACAAAATTATCTTTTGCTACAGAATCGTTATGAGACTATAAGTGCTTTAGACTTTTGTTGTGATCTGAATTATAAACAATCACTGACTATTATGAAACAAGATAAGATAGATCAATCATCTCCTGGTGATAACAAATGACAAATTTTCTTATTACACGCACATGCATTTGGGATTACACAAAACTCTTTTCCTTTTTAACTGCGAGATCATACATGCAATCAATAAAGTTGTTTTTGTATACATGCAGCTGTTATTTATTCCACATGCATAGCAGGCTTATATAATGATCAAATTAACTTGTGAGAGCTGCATGTATTGACAAGGTCAAGATTACTATCAACTCTACAGACCGGCTGTTTAATCAACCCATATATGCTACATACAAAAGTAGTTCAAATAAGCAGAACTAACTGCATTATATTTTAAAAAATACATTTGAAGAATTATTTGTTGCAACAGACTAAACTGTTACAAAATTCCATTAGTTTTATACATGCATCTCTTTGTATTACAATTACATGTCTATAAGCACTTTATGTACTCTTGCCCTCTAGTTGCAATTGACCAAATGCCAATTTCCACAATGATTTTTTCTTCTTTAGAGTCTATAATCCCCAGTTTCTCTGTACCAATTGTGAATTAACATTGGGCATAAAATTTTTTTCAACATTCCATCTTTGGTGCCAAGCTTTTAGAAATTGTCATAGTCAACTGCCATGATACAGCCAACATGCTTTTGAATCTCCTTAGCCTCAATCTATGTCAATTACTCATACCCTAACAATCATCTACTTTCACTGGTAAAAACTTAATTGTCCAATTGTTTTAGCATTTTGGAAGGTTGGATGTGCAGATTGGCGGGAGCTTCAACGTTTCTTTTTAATTGGTTTTTCTTATCACATAGAATTGCAAGCTCGACTCTTTACATTATGTGAATATATCTATTGCACAATATACAACTGTGAACACGTGCATTTTTTTCATAAAACAAGCAGTAATAAATATTTGGCGCATTAATTTTGTGGTCATTTTATGAGTAATTTCCTTTTTTGTCAAGTTGATCTACCATGTTACTATTTCCAGGACCATTTTGATTGTTCTATTGTTCTTGTTGGGTTTTGAAGCTTTTGTATCTTACTTCCGTTTTTAGATTGACAATAACTTTGGGTAAATTAGAAGTAGACAGACCAACTTTTGCTTAAGAGCCAAACACCTCATATGGAGTTTGTTGTAAGCCTTAATTTTTCATCAGCTGTATGAATGAAAGGCCTTCAGCCCATTGTGACAAGTTGTCCATCTGCATCCAGGTTATCATCACATTTTGCTGGTTGCCTCTCTCTACAGAACCTTGACTTTGACTGTGGTGAGGCTTCCCATTGACAAGTTTCAATTATGGCCACAATTCAAGAAACTCATTGACAATATTATTTGAAAATTCTTTGCCATTGTCAGATTTTAATACACTGGGCATATCAATAGTAAAAAAAATGCCCAACAAATTGTATGCAACTTCCTCAGCCTTTTTAAAATTTCAATGGCCACAAAAAATAAAGTTTGTAGGGTGGTCTTGATAATTCATAATAAATATGCACTCCCCATCAGCATCAGACAGCATGTCGATGAGGTCAACTTGGCATCTCAAGTTGAGTTCCATAAAAATCATGGGTCTTGACACTACACCTTTCTTACCAAAAAAGAATTTAATGCTCAAGATTTGCAAAGAGTGAGATCTAATGTAGGTCTTTTCCCATGAAAGTACATTCACCATGTCTAATACTGATAACAGGGATTGTTTAATAACTCCTCCTGGTGTAGGAAATATTGAATTTTTTCTCCTTCACCAATAACTGGAAAAATAAGTTTCTCATTACCATCTACAACGACCATAGCAAATCAATCCAAGCAACAATAACCAGCACTTATCTTTAGAAAAAACCTTCATGTTATTGCCACTTCATTTTCATCAACACTTAATTATCATCACACAGACTCTCAGATATTTTTGTTAAATAAAATAAAAATTAAAGAAAAACTAGATGAAAGACTTATAAATGATCTGAACAACACAAAAAAACATCATTTAAACTGATGCACATTGTGTTTAAGTCACAATGTGCATGTGCCAACTCAATGCAAAGAAGGATATGACAGAATGTGTGGGAAATCAACTTTGCCAAAAAGTGTCTGGACATTACTGATATTGGCCAGCCAATGCCCTCGTCCATTTTTAATAGATACTTCAGATACCTTGGCTAGTACAGTAAAAGTCAATTTATCCAAACAAAAAAATCTCAATTATCCAAATGTTCTCCTTTACTCCAAATTGATTTTATGTACAAATAAACCAACATTTTTCTGATCCACACATTCAATGTTTATATTTCTCATTGTGTAAATTTTTTTTTAGATTGTTGCTTTGTTTACAGCTGCTGCCATGTGGCATCCTCGGTGCCATATCCACTTCCCACATGTTTCTAGAGTGTGCAAATGCAAAGCTATTGCTGTTCTTAATTTTTGCATTTATTTAAGTACAGCAAATTTTGTTATCATGGCATCTACAGACACTAGTGCTAAGGAGCATAAGTGTATTGTACTTAATATGCAAAAATTTGACGTATTCACCAAGTAGATTGTGGTGAGTCTCGCAAACTTATCATGAATGAATTAAATATTGGTGCATCTACTGAACATGATATTTTGGCAAAGAAAGATGAACTGTTCAGGTTTTACACTGACAATGAAAATAATAAGAGTAATAGAAAGAAAGACACTATTCAAAGCAAGGTGTGAAGTAAATAAGCTTATCTGAAGGGGGGGGGGTCATGTTCAGACATCAAAATGCTTCTGATTATCTGAAGTTGTTAGGTTCTAAGCAATTCAAATAAACAGACTTCTACTGCACTGAAAACCTGGCCAATTTTGGGTTTTGACCATAATGTATATACAAAGAATTTCTCTCTCTAAATATCTGAGCTTGAATATCTAGAACAGTCTGAGGAACATAAAGGTTCTAATTAGTTTGTAGATTATAAATTGTGTTCCAAAAAATGCCAATATTTTGATAAATCCTCATTGTAATGAAATATCCTCCACCCAAAAAGAGAGATTGCCAGAGGTTTTATTAACTAGAGCTATGTGGAGAACACTGAAGAAAGCAGATTATGAAAACAAACTTATTAAATATTATTAACTAACCAGTTACTCAACATTGAAAAATTTGTAACCCAAGTAAAGGGAGCAAGAGAGCATGTTTTTCTAGGCTGAGTAAGTCATTCCACTTTAATTGCAGTGACTTTGATAATAAAACAAGGAAACTAGCCACACTGAGAGAACAAGTTGATGTTTCTCGCCTCATTTTATACATAATGTAAGGAAAAAACAACAATGGTCTTTAATGGATCCAATACAGACACAGAGTCTAAGTTTTATTTTCTAGTATTCTATCAGTGTCCTCAGACATCTGATGATGACCTTATTTTGAAACCACATAGCACTAGCCAAATATGAGTTTAATACTTAGTAATGCATCTCTTCTGGTGCCAATGCATAGACAAGATCTGCAGTATTGCATACCATTCCTGGCACAAATATGCATTAGGGGACTACTGGAAAGTGGTTTTATGAGACACTTGCAAAAAATAGGTTGTCCTTATTCTTTTTCCATCTTTGCATTGCATGAACAGTGCAAGTTGAGGCCCTATCTTTCATAAAATACTGCCCTTTTTGGACAATTGCACTCCACACCATAACAGACAGACCAACATATTTTGCTGCAGCTTGCAGGTAGTTAAAAAAAATTCCACTGGTGAATGGTGTCCAACCCATACACAGTCACTGCCTGAGAATTACAAATCTGGATTCATTGAAAAAAAAAAGATAGCATTGCAAAAGGCAGGAAAGCAATGGTTGCAGCTGCTTTGCTCATTGCAGTCAACAAATGACATTATGTTGGGTGAGAAGTGGTTTGGGTAACCTGGCTAACATCCACAATACCCCTCCTGCAGATTGCAGTCTGTACACTGTACTATGCTGGCTGGCCTAGCGATGTCTTCAGTAGTATGACCTTTTCTTTTTATATTAGTAGTTTATCACATAACTAAAAATTACAAGCCAAAGGTTAATAAGTAAAGCTCTCACTCTGTTATTTAGAATAGCCTTTTCGGTAATCGTGTATTGTCTGCCTGACATACTTTGTCAGAACTAGTAGTCAATGAATAAAATGTGAATGAAAATAAAAGACTAGACTTGTAGGTTTGCAAGACTGTACATAAAGTTTAAAAAATATTTATTCTCTTCTGACTTTCTGCATACATGCTATTGCATGTTTCTGTATACCAACTTCAACTGGCTTCAGTGTCTATGCTACATGAGGTTGTGTGTGGTTAGGTCCAGGAACTTTTCTGCACAACATCCCAAAGACTGTGCATAAACTTAGAGAAAGTTTCTGGCTCTCTTACTTGCCTACACACCGGTCAGTCTAGCAGATGTTAATCGGTGTTCTGATATGTGTTTGTTTTGTTCAAACATAACCATAATACAAAATAATGCATACCACTGATGCTATCTGCACTTTCATATAGAGAAAGAAAAAAGGAACATTTTTTTCATATTTTATAACTAGTTTTCTCAAACCAGAAGGATAGGATGGAAAAGAAAAGTGTCAAATCAACAATAAATAACAAAATTTTATGAAAACATAAATCTCTGATGCTAATAGCTACTGCAGCAATATTAATTTACTGGTAGCTTATGAGAAAGAATTGCACCTTTAAGGTACTATGTATATTCAACTTAGTAGAAAATCCTTGGTGTTCCATGATGATGGAATCCAACCAGAAATGGTTGTTGGTTTTAATCCAAGGCTACTCTATTAATTATAGTACAGTGACAAGCACAGAGTTTCTGATCCAGCAGTGAATTGCTAAATGCTACAAGTAAAGCGATACCATGGATGCAAAGTATCTAAGCAAAAAGTAGTTACGAAACAAGGAAAATCAAATTATAGATACAGTGCTATATCAGTAAACTATTAAAATCTACACAGACATATACTTAATACCATTTCTACATCACCTTTATTTTTAACTGAATAACTATAATATCAGACAATAGTCTCTAGGTGATAAACTTCCTTCACTATATTAAAGAAATGGCAACAAAATCAATAAGATAACATGAGGAACACACACAAAATTGTACACTGAATAGTTTGAATGACGAGAGCATATTATAAACAAACACTCCAGTCTCATCTTAGAAGTGTGATTTGTTTTAACTACAACACAAAACACACTTGACAATAAAATACTATGATATTGCATATATTCAACATGAACAACAAATTTATAACTATTTAAAAAATGTAACCATGAATAATTTTAATATCAACTGCATTAAGTAATTTCAGATAAGTGCGTAGTTAAATTCTACTAGCAAAAATACATAATCCATTTACAATTTCCAGAATGACATCAGTAGAAAGTACTAGCCAGTTATTTATAATTTAAAAGCTGAGATGAAATCTGATTTTAATTCAACTATTATACATCTTACATTCTCTTTTTAAACTAAATTAAATAAATATCTCAATAAAGATGTAGAGATAAAAAAAAGTAAGTTTTTGCACACAGCTTATATTAATATATATTGTTCCATCTGAGACTCAATTTTACTTGTTAACTTTTGTTTGGCTGTATTTAATGTTATCAGCGCATTACATTTTTTTTTAAAAAAAGAAGTGAATTGTTTATTTTTGTGAACAAAAACAGTATATCTGGTTAAAATATAACTTTGAAACTTTGCTTACATCTGAAAAAATGCATAAATAATCTCATATGAGTTATTTCCCTTTGACTGCTTGAGACACCTGCAACGTTATAGATAGCTTCGTTAAGCACACTTATTTGAAGCTACAGGATAGGGTACCATCATATTAAGCTAGAAATGTACAAAAAAAAAAAAAAAAAACAAAGAAAAATCCAACTTTTTAGTACTGCATTACTGATAAAATATAGAAATAACTTACTAGCAAAATTCTAAGAGCTTCTAAAAGAGTATCAGTTATTTTCAAGTAATTTTCTGCCTGCCTTCCTGACTTAATGATATCTACCTTTTCTTTGGTGCAATATTTTTGAATTGCACTGAATGTTGATGTCTGTTGATTGGCTAGATGACTGGTCATCATCAGGAATTTTTAACTTAATCTGAATCTGTTGTGCACTGCCCAGGTTGGGTTTTGAAGGAGAATTAATGTCAGATTCTTCAGCTTCTTTCAGCATCTGAAACAAAAGATTCACCAGAGACTTAGCATCAATTGAAAGATGCTACACTAATAAGTAATATGAACTAAAGCCTTACAGAACAATATCTTCAGCCTTATACTATTTTTAAAAACAAATTTTTTATATTATCAAAATTATAATCTACTGAAACACACTATTTAAAAAAAACAACTCATACTTACTATTGTTATTTCCTCCATTTTTTATTTACAACAGTATAAGAAATACAAAATTAAAGGACATAATGCTTGTTGACATAATCTGAGATAACTCTATTAATATAAACAAATTTGTTAAAATGTCCTTACATATTGTTTGAACCCGAATACCTAAATGTACTTAAACATCTTAAGCCCTATTTCTGTTTTAGCTCATGTATTTTCAAATTGGCATGTTGCTTATCTGGCATGGATATAGAGCACAGGCAAATGCATATAATAGCTGAACTGGTCAATGCAGCTGTTTAAACCTGCTTTTAGCTACTCATCACTATCTAATGTTTCTTTCCTGACAGTAGTATGAAAATCCTTAGACTTTGACTCTGAGCAGAAATGGTTACCACCTTTGATTCTCTTCCATCCACAAAAATGTGGGACAAAATTTTACAGAACTGTGTGCTCACCTGTAAAGCAGAAAGGCAGCAAGGATTGAAATTAGTTCTGACCACGTTATCTGCCTAGTAAACCACGATTTCTATCAACATTAGCCCCATGCACTTTATTTCTTAAGTTGATTTATTTTGCTATTTGGAAAAGTTCAACCCTTGGTTTTGATGTTCAATGGTTATTTTGAATTAGAACATTTTCCATGTCAGAATGATGGAATGTTTGTGGTGTAGCTGGATCATTTCCATGTTCAGTTGTTATAGCTATCTACTGTATAAGTGAGGGTTATGCTACTACCCTTGTGAAAGTTAGTTTGCTACAAGGTAGTGGGCCACCCAACTCCTTCCTGTAGCCAAGGGAAGTGAGATTTATCTGAGGAGTCCTCTGACTTCATTCAGCACAGCAATCTAAAAATGCTTCCATTTCAATACTAGAATAGCAATAAATTATAAAATGGATTTAAATATTCACAAACTAAATAAATGAACCCCACATTTTTCATATTTCTAAGCTTTTAAGTGATAGTAGTGAAGAGTTATGCTGCAAGGCATAGATGACATCAAAAAGTGTAGGTACAGCAATAATTAACAGCATTTCTTTTGTTACATAAGCATTTCCTCATATTTAGTATATATTTTAACTGGCACCAGAGCAGAATGAAGACATGGCACACAAGAGGATAAAGGTACACTACTTGTCTTTTTGAAAACTATTCTCACTCAGATTATTAGTTAGATGCATGAAGATTTTAAAAATCCAACTGCCATAAGCATTTGATTAAAATGGAAACTATTAATTAGCAATGCATACAGTAGGCATGTTTGCCTTTAAATTATTCAACCACTCAGCAATCTCACTTCGAAGGCTAAAGGAAAAACTCGATTTCAAGCAGGTGGATAAATACCCAAACTTGGACAGCAGTGAACTATAGCAAATAACCAGCTTTCCTTCCTGCACATTAGAAACCCTTACCTCCGAATGCAGTTTTTCTAGCGCTGCTGTTCGCCTTCTTGGGGCCTTCGTAAAACAAAATATGGTCGGGACGGCTCCGGGCTTCAGCCTCCGTATACTCTTCGTTCCCAGGAGCTCGGCCTTCAGGTCTCGCTCGAAGCAGCCCGTCTCGAAATGGTCGCTACACACGACGCTGTTTTTTGTCAGTTTCGGGTTCTGCAGACGCAAATTCGCCAACCATTTCAGCCGGCTTTCGGCAGACTGACTCAAAATCCGATAGTAACTGATATTTTTACTGTTTCTCGAATCATTCGAGCACCCGAACGCCATACAACAGACCATCTTTGTACACCGGTGATACGCACATCGATGACCCGCGTGGGGTTGTTTTTGTTCTTCTCGTCAAGAGAGCTACTACGACTCCGAACGCAGCATGGAGCGGAGGACGGGTAGATGTAGAACTCGCCAAGAAAGAATCTGTGTGCAGGCTGTACTAAATATTTCGAATATTTATTCTAATAATAATAATAATAATAATAATAATAATAATAATAATAATAGTGAACGTGCAGAAGTCCCGAGCAAACTTCCAGTCACAGATGCTATTACAGTTCTCTCCCCTCTAAAGCAAGGAAATCTCTCATCATTAATTTATCCATCGCAAATCTGATGCTGGGAATTCATAATCGTCTGGGTTCATAAAATAGTATTAAAGTATGAAATACGCGCATATTAAGAGACATTTCCATTTCCGGCAGGTGATGAGGATTATTATGAGGGGGGGGGGCGCCTCGATTTGCTAAATAATGATTTCTAATGTTTGTTTTTTTTTATTTTCAAATGTATAAAATAAATAAATAAATAAGTATGCACTTTTTCCTTCTAATGTCTTCTGCTAAGATGCAAATTTTAAAACTGTACGACTTACATCGCAATGCCCTTTAGTCGTCATTTCACAAGGCTCTCTCGTCCGCACTTTTCTTCTTCTTTCTGGAGCAACAGTCGACGGTGTCCGGGTCCAATGTCGCGCTTTCTCCGTGAAATCAAACACGGACGGCACCGAACCCCGTATGAGCTGCCTTTTCACCCGGTCTGGTCCCTTATCCTTTCCCACTGCCACCACGACATCGCGATTCTTTTCATAGTCGGTCGGCAGAAAGTGCTGCGAGCAAACCCGCGAGTATTTAGTGGGCACGAAGTCTTTCCTTCGTACAGCAGATATCCACTGCTTTCTTAAAGCGGGGTTTTTCGGGAAAATGTGGTAACCGATGTTCCGGTTGTTTTTTGATCTGTTACGACAATTAACTGCGACGCAGTACACCATCTTAGCCGCCAATGTCTCTGCCTCCTCCCCCCCACACACACACACACACAACAAAAAGCAGGGCACATATTACGTCATAGCACTATTTAAATCAGGGGAGTTAAGCGAGTTTTAAAAAGAATTACTTGACGATCCTAACTTTTTTTTTTATTATTATTATTATTTTGGGAGGGTTTATCAACATTTGAAGGAAAAAAATAACTAGAACTCGGTATGCATGAAAACAAATTACAAAAAACCGATTTTAAAATCTACATAAAGAATCTATACAATTGTAATAATCGATAAAAAAATAAACTCCAAAATTGTCTTTAAATAATAATAATAATAATAATAATAATAATAATAATAATGATGAGAAGTAAAGTCATATATAAACGTAAAACCAAAAAAAAAAAAACCCAACAAATTATTATGTCAATAACTACTTTCGTTATAACTTATCTACGTAACCTGATACCATATTACTTACTTCAGAAACGCAGGGAGGGCTATCAGAAAATGTGAAGCTGAAGCTTCTATAACATTCGATGTGCGATTTTATTAGTTAAAGTAGATTATACTAGACTTTAAAGGTTAATACGATGACAATCTCTAATTATAGAGATGAAATTTATTGTACGTTTTGATTATTGAAAATATCTGAAAGAAAAGTCCCAAGACGACACCACGAACAGAGTTCACTTATATTATTTGATAATTTAGTAAAAATGCAGATCAATGAAAGACCTTGCAATTGTTTTCTAATAATTCCGTCTAAGTTAGGGCCATCAAAAGTCCTCTGTTTCCTTCTGCGACTTACCACCTTCAAACATATTTTATCAAATGTTTATTTACTTTTAAACTCATATTTCAAATTTTTTTCCAATTTTACATAATATATGTACACATATGCAACTCCCTCAGACCACAAATCGGTTTGCATTATCATTACTATTATTATTATGACATTTACCCTATTTGTGTTTTGTCTGCTTTGATCTTTTCGATGTCTTAGAAACAAAAGTATAAATTGAATTTAGAGCTTTAACTTAATGAGTAACCATTACCAAAAAAACCCAACAACAATTCAGTCAGTATTCCTCCTTCAGCCGGAAATTACGTTACAAATAATCGTACACTTCGGATCACAACTCGAATCCTCAGAACTTTACCCTTACTCTAAGTATTTGTGTCTTGCAGCTTCCGAAGACTAGATTTTAAATTGGGTAAAATTCATCATTTCCCGGAATGTGCGTGAGGAAGGGGCCGTGTAATAGTGAAAATACAAAGTGTGTACTATATGAATCAGGCCAAGAACGATAAACCACGATGGGTTGTCGTTCCTGGATGTGACGTCAACTTAGCCGGGTGACCGCGGGCGCGTGAAAGCGACTCGTTTCGAAAGGGGTTTCCAGCTGTTTTTCAATTCAATTTTACTATCTGAATTTGATTAAATTTATTCGATTCTGATTAAGGAATGTGTAATGTCGGCGAAGCTCTTAGTTAAACCCAAACACGACAGCAACGAGCGCCGTCAGCTCAATCTACTCACCGCCACTCCGCGTCGCGTTCTCCCGGTGATCCTTTTTATCTGGGCCCGTGTCAAAGATGGCGGGTGGCCCTGCACAGGTCGGGATCTTTCGCAAACCGTCTCCTCCTCTCGAAGTGGTCGTCGCCGCACGACTTCATATACCCGCCTCTCCTCGGTCTAGCGATCAGGATCCTGCGTAGCTCGGGACATTTAGGAAAAGAATGGAAGCCCCGCGGTCCTTCCCCGCGCCATCCGTCCTGTTACCGCAGTCGTAAGCTGCGCACCGAACCACGACGATAGCATGCATGCATGTGTATAAATGAAGCCGTGTTGCTGCGAAGTTCGACAGAATTCTGTCTAAACGACATCAAATAACAGGGGGTGGGGTGGGGGATAAGCCGTGGCACACCTTACTTCGGATCAGTTTTGTTCTCTCACTCCAGACGGCAGAATAATTTAGTTTATCTTAATCTGAAAACCATATTACCGTTCTACAGGCTTATTTATACCTATCTCTCCCCGTACAGAATTATTATAGGCACATTTCCTACACCTCAAACGGACTTTACTCTAAGAGTTCTTTCCCCTAAAAGAAGGCATCTGTAGCATTATTGAGTAGAATTGTCTGCCCTTAATCAATAAATATTCCTAAAGCAAAATTAAGCGGCATCAATCGCTGATGTATCGATTCCCCCCCCCAATATGCGAAGCACCCAGCATCTATAGGTACACAGGGGTGGATAGATGTTCAGTTTCCCTTTTCGTGGCGTAGATGAGAGCCGATCTTGGCACCAGTGATGTCATTAGGTCTCCAACACCAGCAGAGCAACATATGGCACGAGGAAATCGTCTGCCATACAGGTAAACCGGCTAATTAAAGCCGTGTAGGAAACCCTCCACACCTGACACGTACAGCCACTGCGCACCATCACTATTATTATTATTATTATTATATTTGCATTTATTCACGCAGTTTGGTAGCTAGCTTAGAAGAACAGGGGTAGGGAGGAGGATGATGATGATAACTCTAGAGGCTGACGGAACTTACCCTGGCAATTTCTCGCTTCTCGTAGGCTCGGCTTCTTCGTTTCTTCGGGACCTTCTTCGTGTCGGGGCAGCCGGGGAATATCGTAGGAACGGAGTGCTGCTTCAGCAGGATTTTGGTCTTGATGCCGAACTCCGACATGAGCATGATCCGGTCGGGGAAGCAGTCCCGGGTGAAGTGGGCGCTACACACGACCGTGCCCTCCGACGGGCCCTGCCATTTCTTCTTGGTTTTCTTAACCTGCCTAATCCAGATGTTTTTATAGCGTTTATTCTTTGGGAACCGGTGGAGCGAAATCCCGTCTTCCTTTCCCGTGTTTCTGCACCCGGCGACTATGCACTGCAGCACCATGACGACCGCAGGGAGCCAGTCCGCCAGCCACACAGGACCTGGGTCCGTCCGCCCAGTTGCGACGAATATTCTTTTTTGTGTCGTCACTTCCGGTTCGCCTTTTAAAAAAAAAACAACAACAACAACAACAACAAACATAACGCCAACATTTAACGTGGCACAGGGATTAACATTGGGATTCTGAAACAACAACAACAACAAAGAAGAAACGACTCTCGCTTTGAGTAATACTTAGTTTCGTGATTTAAAACATATATATATATATATATGATGGTGGGGAGAAATATTGGTCGGTGACCGTGTGGGTGGGTGTCACCGTCGCCCCTCCTACCCGTAGTGATGGGGTGCAGTCGCCAACCCGGCTACAAAGAACGGACGCGAAAACTCCCGCCAGAGATTGGCTACGTTAAACCCCGGGGGGGTGGGGCAGTTATAGCGAGGAAAACCATCTGCAAAATAATAATAATAATAATAACAATAGTAATCCAGTTGTCTCCCCCCCCACACTTTGAGACTAGTTTCCTGATGTGCTCAAATGCAAGTGCCCCTGCCAAGAACCTTAGTTTATGTTTAATGACTTAAATTCCGAAGGCAGAAAAATAAAGAGAACGGCAAGAATTCCCTATCTCCTCCCTCCATCATCCCTTGGTGGGCATGAGTCAAAACAGAGATCCATTTATTACCTAAGTATTCCGATCATTGATCATCATTGGTTCTGTCTATCATTAAAAATTTTTTTTTGTCTGCAGTTATTCTGTTGGCTTGGAAATAAAATCCATTCTTCAGAACCAAAGGTGAATCCGCTCATGTGGCCTCCCCTTTCTTTCCTCGGTCCTTATTTGTAAACACTGAATTTCCAAGTTTGTCTTCAAATTAAAATGAAAAACAAGCGGTTTTAACAGTAAAAGACAACGTTCATGGGAAGTTTTCAAGAGAATTCCACCACTTTGTGTAGATGTCCTTCTGCACACACTAGGGGGGGGGGACTATGTGTATCATATCATAATTTTTAATTTAAGCCTATTTGTAGTCAATAGCTTTAAAGATGGCATCTGGAGAGTGTATTTCCGTGCGTCACAGAAATGCTGGCACAAAAAGATGCTTGAAGCCCACAAATCTCTGGATTGGAGGGGGTGATTAACAGGTCAATTTGAACACACACAATTACCTCCCACCCCTCAAAATAATTTTTTTATTGGACAACATTTGCCAATCATAAACCCACAGACCAGGCCAGGGGAGACATGATAATCCATTATACAAAAAATGTAAAAATGAAATTACATTAAATGACATTTTAGTAGAGGGGGGAATAATAACTTAACTTAGATTTTTGTGTGCATATTACTGTTTAATATCTGTTAGTGCAAATCTTGTAGGAAAGCCTAAACACCATTAATCTGTCAGACTCCATGGCTAGAGATACAAACTCCACATTATGTAAGATGCTCTGAGAAGTCACCGTTAGTATTTTGCAAGGTTATTATACATCACAGAATAAATTTTGACGTGTTTATCATTTTAACATATTTCAGATTGTAATTAGAATTTTCTCAAATATCAACATTTAACAGGTAAAATATTAGATTAGATGTAGAAAGATGTGTTTAAATTCTAAAATATGCTAATATTAACCAAAAAATAGAAGTAATTTCATATAATTATTTTGAATTGAGATAAATTTCCTTGATTATAGAAATTGCTATGGAATGTTATCACCACCAGTTTTCTTAGGCTTATAAACTCCACCTTTGGAGCAACTCACTAATAAAAAGTAGGTTGATTTAACAATTGAAACAGAGAATCTACAGAGCCAAATTAACATAGCCAGAATCGCATTTATTATAGCTCACAAGACTGGTGAAAGGTTGCTTGTAAATTAATTTTGATTTCTAGAAACACACACACACAAATCTGAAAAAGTAATCTTTCATTATTTATATTTAGCATAAACACTGAATTATAATTTCATAATTTTGTATATTGAACAGTTAGCCATTTGACCATAAATATTCCTACATAATTATAACAACTGTTTCTCCTAGATACTCATTACTGCATGCTTATCAATTCAGAAAAGTATCGCACTAATTTAAAAATAATCATTCTCAATTTTGATTAGAGTGAAATAATGTGCACTAATAGCTTTAGAAATTGTGATGCACATTCTTGTTGTAGATGGTCTTATTTTCATCAAAAGTATTTTAACAGATCAAATTGTTAGTGCAGAATCTAAGTTTGGGTCAACAGATTTTATTTGTGATGGAGTAAAAATGCACAGATCACCAGACACAACACTAAGTCAGTCACCAAGTTTCATTAATTAAAACAAACAAATAGGATATCCTTCATTTTGACAAAAATGCCTGATTGCTTACAAATAGAATAGAACGAAGAGAAAAAATTAACCAGTAATGTTTTTTTTTTAGTTGACGAGAAAAATTATGAAGGGCCATGTATCTAGTGGTCAGTTTTTACCATAAGACATCAACTGAAATGAGCACGAGTTTCGCCTTGGACCTATTAAAGGGAATGAAATATCTAACATCGATTGGAGTAATGAAAAATAAAGCAAATGAATGTTCTTTGGACTACCTAAGGGATCAAAGCATCACATTTAAGACGAGGCAGGCTCCTGTTCTTGTAGCTACAAAGTTGCTGTTATTGGCTCTACACCTAATGAAGCACAGCAGATAACACAGATTAGTTTACTTTGTGCTCACTTGTTGCATCAGTTCACAAAGCTGCAGATGAATGATTTGATTCATCTTCTTGTGGCCCACCAAAGCAAACAAAACACTAAAGAAATGAAAAGGTTCATTAGGGATCCATCCTTTAAACAAAACATCAGAGGCATAAAGCAAAAATGTTTATGTACATTTTGTACACATAATCAAAGAGGCTGGATGTGTTTTCGTTTCTTTTATAATAAATTTCTTTAGATACACGGAAATACAAATATCCTACTGCTGGTCTGGATATTTCGCAAATGGCAAAAACAGTTTCAGGCCATCGCATTTAATACTGGCATAAAAACATTGAAAATAAGCTCTTTTACCTGATGCCTTCTACAATAATCAATAGAATTAGTTCAAATAGAAGGCTGCTGTTCCGTATGTATATATAAAAATAATCAAAGCATAGATTCATCCTTTACAACTTTATTTACAGTTAAAAAAAAAAGTTTAGTAGTTTGAATTTTTTAAATGAGGTGTCCAGACTGCCCAGGTAGATACATTATGCTTCAGTAGTAGCTGCATAGCATGTGGTAATAATTGTATAAGGGAAACAGGTAGGTACTACTGGACCAAGAATCTCTGCTCAAATATCTGCCCCCCCCCATCATTATCATGAACCACAATGTTAATGCTCACAAAATCTTAATCCCATCAGTCATCTGTTAATGTAACAGTGACCCACCCCCAGGGACTCGCAAACAGCCCATTCACTCTTGTATCAAAGAGTGAGTGCTTAGTGCTGTACTAGCAACAAAACAGGTTAAAACTGACTCATTTGATGTCACAATTTTACTATGCAATAGCAGATTGAGTAATCACATCTAATGTTTCTCTCTTTCTCTGCAGTGATCACGAAAATTGCATGGGGAAAAAAACAAAAAAAACAGCAGCAGCATAAAAACTGCATCTCTGAAATAGTTTACTAATCTTAAGTGCTGCTGTGATTTCACTTTATGGTGCTGACAGACAGAAACAAATATTACATAGCAGGTGGATAATAGGTCATATTTAAATATCCGAGACTGTTAACATGGCACTAGTATCCTACCCATACATAAACAAACAAAATTTTTAGAAAGACGACAAATAAATAATTAAAGTGGTCAAAGAACGGACCCATAGCCTTTTACATATCATTACGCCTTTAAAGATAAAGGCTATAAATACCAACAGGTTTACTTTTACCCTGGAAAATAATCAAAATACAATTAGGATTATAACTCAGACATCTTGATTTAAATTTTTATTTACCAAATTAATATGGAATACTCTAAAAGAACTTAAAAAAAAAAATAGTTTCATTTAATTTGTGACCTGTTATTTCAAAACAAAATTCTTGTACAAATAAATATATATATATTTTAATTGTTGATATCTGGTTAAAATATTAAATAGTTATATACAAAAAAAGTAAATTTTTAAAGGGGAGGGAATTTTAATATAAATCCAAACATTTCTAAAAGAACTGCTGTGTAGGACAGAATACGAAAGACCTCCATAGCTATAATGAATAAGAGTCGACTGATCTTGGTTTACTACAGTGGTATGTGTTTGTTCTGCCTTTAAATCAACGATGAACAAGCCAAACACTTGGCAGTTAAAAGAAAAAAAATAATGCATGAAATTAACATTTAGAATAATTTTGTCTACTTGTAAATCTGAATTAAGACAAATGTACCATGCTCAACATCCGAAAAACCAAACCATAACTGAGAGACTGCAGAAAGTAATGGACATGCAAAAATAAAAAAAAAAAAAAAAAAACACCTTGTACTGTATTTGCAATTTTCTGATTAAGTAATTTTATACATTGTATCAAAGTTGTGGTCCTTCATGTGTGGTCCATCACCTGATTTATCTATCTAGATTGTATATGTGTATATATTTATACACACACACACACACATTTATATATACATATATATATACATACATACATACATATATGTATATATATATATATATATAAAATACAAAAAAACAAACACTCAATACCTCATCAATGATAACTACAACATAATACACTGTCCAAGCTCACCAGTTGTTTTTTTTTGGTTTCTTCTTCAGAACTTTTTACACAGCAAAATAATCTTTGTATAGTATTAAACATTCTATGAACAGCAATACTATTTAAATATATACAATGGTACTTTACAGATTCATACTCCTCCAGCACACAAGTCTGTATCAGTCAGACAACAAACACTCTGACTGTCATGAATGGCCACAACTTGGTTTACTTCACAAAGAACAAGCAGGAAATGCATGACTGGGATGGCTGTTTGTCCTCAAGTCAATTTACAGTGACAACCAACCAGTATTAGTATCTGTCAAGTGTGTGTGACTGCATTACTCCCAACTGTTCATTTTTAAGAGCCTGCCAAGAGTCTTTGAAGAAAACGAAAGTGGCTGAGATGGTAGTTTCTATGTAGCTAATGATGTCCTGTCTGTGTTACTGTTCAGCAACTACTTAAAAAAAGTTTCAAAATGGCTCAGATTCTATTCTGTCTAATTCTAGCTACACCTTAGCATTAATGTGGGTGGCTACAGAAGATTATTTCTGATCAGCAGTAAAAGTTGATATTGTTAAAGACAAATTTTTTAATGTGTGTACATGTGGTCACTTTAATAAAAGATTTCCACAAAAGATCTGCAAAGGAAAGTTATCTACAAATCATGTAGCTCCACCCAGAGAGAATAACAAACAGCTTGTCATCCAAGAATATCATATACTAGGGATGCTCAAATAAAACCTAGCCAGATACCATTACTGTGATGTTATTTCAGCTGTTTCATTTTAATGTCCATAATATCATGCAAACCTTTTACTATAGACAAAAGTGTGTGCCAATGACTCAGGAATTCCTAAAGAACAAGTTATAATTTAGGCCTGATTACTAGAATCTGTGGAAATAATTTGGCAACAAACAACTATGACAAATAACAATACTACATACCAGAATCTTAAAAATTAAACCAGTGTCTTTGTTTTAGATAGTTTTATATTGAAAACTATCCTATAGGTAATTAAAAACTGACAGTAACAACATTTATGGTGTAGAAAATATAGAGCTCTACCTGATCCAGTTTTCTTGACAATCAAGTGTACAATATCAGAGAGCAGCTGGGATACTGTTATATGCAAGTATTTATCGTTTGGAATTGCAGTGAAGTATTGTAGCTAGCAGTGGAGCATTTTTCTACCTTACATCATAGCTTTGAGAATGATACCATCTCAGCTCATCAAACTCCTGACTAGGATCCTACCAAAAATGCACACAGAAGGGGAGATCAGTCGTGTACATAGAACTACTAGATAATAGAAACTTTCCCATTGAAAGAAATCTTGCTAGGTAAAAAATTCCTTTCACTTCATTAGAACAGAAGACAGAAAGAAAGAATTAAAAAGAGCAGGAACCTTTTGGTAGTTACAAAAGCAGGCTTTCCACAAATATAAACCAAATATTAAATATTTATATAGTTTTCCATTAAACCCATTACAAAATTATTTTTGAAGTTAAACTTTTATAACCTATTAAATGGATAACAGAAAAACACAGAGATATTCAACTTTGGTTTCAGCATCAAGTGTAGATTATGAAGATTTCTTGACACCAGTAACCAGCAAAGAGACTTTCTTTCTTTTGGCCACTATACTCCAAAAAGATGTTCACAACCAGTCCAAGCAAGTCAGGCTGGTAGGTGATTCCCAGTAAGAGTGAATTGTTTCTCATGTATGTGCATATAAAAGGCTGCTGTCTATATTTTCATGGAAACACCATGAAAACACTGTCTGTAGTTGTCTTCAAGTTTTCTGGTCCGCTGAGTGTGTTCCCACACCTGGTTTTCTATCAGGAGAGGGATGAAGTTGCTGTGATGTCTTCCAGAGTGGGGTACAAGGCCAAAAGGAGTGCAAACAGCAGCATCAACAATGGAATGCTGGAGATAAATGACAACTGAAAGATAGAGAAACATAAATCTTTAAAGTAATGAAGTAACTTTCTGTACTGAAAGCTGGCTGAGAATTTATCATAGCAATTTTTATAGTTCATCTATAGAAATTTATCTAGAAAATATTCACAAAACGTTCAACCAACTAACTGGTTACAATGAGAAGGAAGACAGTCATTGTGAAAGTATCAATGGACACACGGAAACAATTTTAAAAAAAAATTTTTATTAAACATAGCTGTGCAGTCTAAGTTAAATAGAGTACTACCATTAAAATGTTTAACAGAAACATTCTACAAAAAACTCATAGTTTTGAATATTCTTTCTTTGCAAGTGTTGCACAATTTCATACATACAACAAACAAGACCCTGTCCTACAAGGTAAACATTATAGATAGCTGATGTGGAACAAGCTATTTTAAAAATTAATTTTTTCTAATGTAGTTAAAATTCCTAGCACACACACTGTGCCACAGAGATGCTTAAAAAGAAACTGGTAATTTAAAGAAACTACAGTGTGGGTAATTTCATATTAAATTTAAGAAAAGTTTTTAAATGTCAGGTAATGTCTCTAATTTGGATGATTTTTGGCACAAAGGTACACAAAATATTCTGCCCCATATTGTCTGCCCTCAAAACAAGGAGATTTTATGCCTCTTCACAATTGTTAGGCTTGTTAGAGAAGTAATATCTCCAAAATAAAATCTCCATTTTGGTATACAGTACCCTGCCAAGGTGACCTCATAAACAAATGCATCTGACCAAAATTTATGAGGGTAAGTAAAAAATTATCCGTACTTTCGCCATAACATATCTTTAGGTTTGTCACACTGCCTTCTGCTCATGCGTGCTTATAGTTGGTACTATTGTGGTCACGTGAATGAAGTTTGAGCTTGATCGCGTCGGTTTTCTTGCTGCTGTTACAGTGTAAACATGGGCGCTCCGCTAGCAGTGTGCACTGAGGAGGAACAAAGAGCAGTGATCCGATTTCTCTGGTCGGAAGGTGTGTCAGGGGCTGAAGTTCATCGGAGGCTTTTAACACAATACGGCGACAGTGCACTACCGCGTAGAAGTGTGTATGAGTGGATCGAGAAGTTTAGAAGTGGCCAGACAGGTGTGACGCACGAAGGAACAGCAGGATGCCCGTCAACCTCCACCACTGATGAGAAGATTCAGCAAGCTCGGGAGATGGTAATGGCGAACCGGCGAGTTATCATCGATGAGGTAGCATGTTCTCTGCAGATTGGTCATGGTTCTGTCTATCAAATCATCCATGACGAGCTCGGCTTCCATAAAGTCTGTGCGAGATGGGTGCCAGTGGATAATTTTTGATTTTCCCTCGTATATCAGTCACATATTACATGTATACAGTGAATGTCTAGAAGGGCAGATAGCCAGCATGTACCTTGTCATACTGAAATTAAGCAGAAAGCCTTTAATATCATGACAAGAACATGCCATTACTTGTCACACTGCACTCAATGCCAAGATTTTCTTGCTGACTGTTCAGGCAACTAATGAGCAAAAGAGTTGTCAACATCAACTCTATGACTTGGCTACAGAGCATTTGCAATACTTAAATCCCAAGTGTCCAATGGAAATAAACACTTCCAAAAAATATAAATATATATTTGGAGATCACATCTGGATCTGGAACAAACTTTAATCCCAATGTCTTAAATGTGGTCAAGTAAAAAAGCATGTGTGTCAGATATAGATTGCAATCCAGCATCCTGGAGACTAAATTGTTGTTTGAAGGACACCTCAATTCTGCCGGGTGCACTGTCATTTTAAAGACATCTACTACTACTACTGTGCCAACAAGGCATACTGAGATTCAATGCCCATATTCTTAAGGCTGATAGTGCTACTTGCCAAACTTCTCATGTAATTAAATTAAAGAAAGTTCTAAAATGGATGTAGAGAACATGGACCGGACAGAAAGAGTAAGGTTTATTTTTGAACTTTAGATGCTGTTTATTTCACTTTTTAAACAATACAATTTATTTATTACAGCCAGTTTGCTTAACTTCCTGTAAAATGCAGTCACAAGTGACATATTTACATTACATCACAAAAAAGCATAATAAAAATGAGAATGATTATCTCTGTGATACTACCCCCACCAAAAGGTGAACAAGCTATGTTTAATTCATTTTCTTATATTTGCTTTATCAGCTATATTTGAAAATTTTCTACAGGTCTAGCATCACATTACCAAACACCCTTGTGATTTCCTCGTTCCCCCCCACCCAATAAGGCTCTCATTTACCAATTTACTCTTGTCCCTGAGATTTCTGTATTCGTCCAACACATCAGTCAGCTCTCCTTGCAGATTTCCCACCTGTTCACTGCACTTCTCGCATTTGCTCTTCAAGTCGCTGATTCCATCTGTGGCTTTGGATAACTATGAAAAGAAAACAAGAGGGGAGGGAGATGGCATGGTGAAGTATCCAACTGACTCTGCAGTCTGTGTGTGCAGAAAACAAGGCAAAAATGGTGGCAGCATGATGTGACAGGTCACGGTAAAAGTGATGGCCTCAACATTACATTATTGTATACAACAACCAATCATTAAAACCATCAACAAATAAATGACAGTTTAGTGACAGGGTCTGAGTTTGAATCCTGGTCAGGAGCAACTGAGTTTGGCATATTTCCCTGGATGGTTTCTTTTTGATCTTTGCCAGATGGTTGCATAGAGGCATGTAGACATAGAAACAGGAGAATCAGAACATCATGGTAACCACAGCTTTAACCCGTCATCCTTTATGAACACAAGGTTCCTTATCATTCAGTTTCAACCATCCAGATTCCTCTGAAATTTTCAAGCTATCCACTACTTAAACTGGATTTGTTTACTTCGTTTTTTTTCTCCCCTAATGCAGTAGTAGTAGTAATATAATAACCAACAAACCTCTTAGAAAATGATCTTACTGAATTGGCAGCATGAAATCTCCATCAGTCTTCCAGGATTTTTTTTTTTTTTTTAACTCTAGAAAACCAGAAAAATCTGCCAGAGTAGATCATCATATGCCCAAATAATTTACAGATCCAATAGAGTAAAACCTCAAATTAACGGACGCTGTCTAATATTCCTGACAAAAGTCTGCGTTGAGCTGTGTGAAAATTTTTTTGCTTGGGCACCTTTTGTGCGTGTGCATGTAAACGTCTGGATTTAAAGGACTCCCCTTCCCTTTATTAGTCCGTTAAACTGAGGTTTTACTGTAATTGAAATAAATCTATTATTGGTGGAGGGCATCGTTTTAGTATTGCAAAAAGGCTATAGACAGGGTCTGAAATGACAACGGCCAGTGGTTCTAAGACTAATACTAATAAAAACAATGTTTAATAGATTTCCCATCAAATATTTTCTTATACATAATAAAACCAATGTTCTCTCTTTACCATATACAAATATATTTACATACAAGGTGCTTTTTATGAAGTTGTGGTAAATTGGAAAGATGTAAAACTTTTTATAAAATAAAAAAACAAAATTTCAAAAACTCTGATAATTGAAATACTGTATTTTAAGCTGGTCATGCAAGTTTTTACATAACGATATTTGCATAAAATTAATGGCCTGAAATAAAAGTGTTCAGCTGATCAAGTTACCTCCCTTTAGCAGCTTACATGCCAAAACCATGCTTTACAAAGAACAGCACTCATAAATGGAAACTTTTTACTACCTGAAGTTAAGGAGCTAAAGAAGAAAACCGACACACATTGCAACTTCTAATATTGCAAGGGACACACCATAGCACCAGCCAGTCTGCTAGTAAGAAGGGTTAAAGCTAAGTGGTTGGGCCAGAAATCTGAACAGGCAGCAGCAAAGATGCGGAGAAACTTTTAGGGAGTTTTATAGCAAGGTTGAAAAACATCAATCAGCTGAATTCAAGCTAAATGCACATCAGGAACTGAAAATTACCAGATGAAAGTATTCATAAACTACTAAATTCTAATTCATTATCAGTCACGAAAAAAAAAAAGAAGGTGGAGGGGGATAAATTATATCTAGTCAAACAAATTAACTTTTGTAGATTGTTAAAGTTTACAGCATATTAAAAGTAAGTAAAAGTTGAATTACCAGCTTGTTAACGTTTACATAAACTGAGAGCAAAATATGTCAAACAATAAAACAGGAGGAGAGAATTTAAGCTACATGCAAATAAAAGTTGTAAATTCAAAATTATGCTCAAGAAGCCAAACTAAAAAGCATCTGAAAGCATCAGTGAGGAGGAAAATGAAGATAAAAAGCACCACGTGTGCATAACGGTAAAAGGATTTTGTCAAAATACAAGTATTAAAAAAACTTTAATTCTAACTTTGGTAAGTAGTATTTAAAAGAAGAAAATTGGTAATTCTGTTGGCCAAAAAGTTACAATCTATGTGGAGATTTCTATAAGGCACACAAGTATTTTAATGCTACGTAAGTAGTTATACAGGTAAATAGTTTGGTAAGAAAGTTGGAGAGACTTGAGAGGTAAACATATACAAAAATTAATTCATTTTGTAACTGTTTTGTTCAAAAAGTTATTTTAACTAACAAAATTTATTAGCAATCAATTAGAAATTTTAAGAAATCTGAAACACTACCTACCTCTTATACTCCTTAAATTCAAAATAGACAGATATATCTTTCTGTGCAATTCTTATATTTTTTTCTCTCTATGGTGTAGGTTTAATAGTACAGTCTGTTCTTGGAAGCATTATGCATGATGCAGATACATAGATAAATACTTTTTTTTAATGTACTAAAATTAGGTTTGCTGAACTTCTAGAGCTAAAGTTAAATTCAATTTTTCAAGTGCTGTAAATTTTTTTCTTTCTTTCTTAAATCGACTAAATTCACAGGAACAATGCAATGCCTCTCCTTGATCTAAATGGGTCTTTAAAGTTTAAAAACTGATAAAGTTCATTTATTACAAAGAAATGCTAAGTTAGATATCTCTCCTTAATGCCTATCTATAAGAGATTCTAAAAATTAATTTCCTATTAATTATTCCAATTGGTTATTTACCAAAAGCAGTGATTCATCCATTTTTTTTTTAAAAAAGTAAGCAAAGGTCAGATGTTAAGTTGGTGCCTAACTTCATGCGCATGCATACTAGCAGACCAGTACGCACATGCATGCTGGTGGACATGTGTGTACCTGAGATGGTGATTGGTCAATGTGTAACGTAGGCCCAGACGAACTTCTCACCTCCTCTTTGGCTTGCTGAGCTTCCTTCTGGGCATCGGTCATGTTTGACTTCCATAGGATCTCCTTGTGCTCCAGCTTCTGTTTGAGGGCCTCGAGTTCACGGTACGACTCCTGCAACTTGTTATAGTCGGAAGAAAGCTGGAGATTCTCCTTGCGAGACCTGGAACCAGATGATGAGATAAACTGAACCTTCTATTCTCTTACATGTGCTGTCACTTAACTACTATGGCTACTTTTTTATTAGCTGTGAATGAACAAAGTCAAAAATTGTTTCTATAATAAAATAATGAGATCTGAGAAAGAAAACGAAAGAAATGTAGATGAGCATATGGTTTAATTATCTGACTTATTAGTTTAAAGAAATAAATGCTGTCAGGCACATTATTGAGGCAATTATAAACCAATGCATGCATATTTTGATTTTATGCAATAACTATCCTTAATACTAAGGCTAATCAATATTTAATAGAATTAAAAAAATTAAGAAGTAAACATAGATAGTTTCCTTATCTCCTCTGCCACACAGTCTCTATTTTGACTTACAATTTCATTTCAGCCTCAATTGCCTGAATTCTTTTCCTAAGATTTGTACACTCTTCCTTCAAGGCAATCAGTTCACCTGGAAGAGAGAAATAATGATGCTTTATTATAAAAGGTAGCATCGTTGAAATCCTAAATTAAAAAAAAAAATCATTAAAAACTTTTTTTAAATAGCCCAAAAATATTCAAAACAGAGACACTAATACAAATTAAAAACAACTTTATCCAGCAGAGTAACCGGCTTCTGGCATAGACACCCCACCTTTTTTTAAAACTGCCATTACAGTCTGTGCATCCTTCTGCCTACCACATAAGTCAGCTCATATCCTATTGTTTCGGCAAACTTTGGACATAACCATTAAATACAAAAAAAAAACACAAACTTTGGCATCAATGCATTGGCAAAGTTAGTGTAGCATGCTTGCTTGTCATGGTTGACTGGCCAGTGGTTTGGTTTTTTTACATTCCCTGTGAGCTTACTCCTGCCACTATTCAGAAGGGCTCTAATGAGTTATTTTTGAGTGGTCTGATCATGAGGTTTACATCCCACATCACTCCCTCATAGACCCTGTAAACTGCAGAGGTGTTCCTCAGCATCTACATCTAAACAAGATTCCAGAGAGATCTCAAAATAAACTGTTCCTTGAAAGGAATCAATATAAACAAGAGTATCTTTTCAATAAGAAGAAAAAGCATAAAAAATATGCATGTTGATGGCAGGTCAAACACATAATAGTCTGACAATTGTGTTGCTAGTGCAAACATTCCAGTGAGATTAATGGCAGATTCAACAGTAGAGGGAGAGTAAACACGGGTATACAATTGCTAACTTTTGTTTCTTGGTGGTGTTCGGTGCAATTCTTGGTGTGCTGTGTGTTTACTGTGATGGATGTCTCTAGTCTTGGGAGATTTCTCCAATAACTCCAACTCTTCATGAAGATGTTTCACTTTGTCTGAAAAAATTGCAAAAAAAGGAAATAACAAATTTTTCAATGGTTTTACAGGGTAATTCTGCAGTATTATACCAGATTATTAAGCTTTTACAGTAGTACTCACTACTTAAAATGAAACACACCAGTAATTAGGAAACTAGCTAATCCCACTGAAATCTAGCGTCAGTTAAATGCACCAATGCTAAAAACAGGTTTATATAAAAATGACCAGTAACAATTGCTATATTTCTTTTGCAAGCAGCCATCAACATCACAGAGTGAGGAAAATCTCCAAGTTGAGCAAAATATACCAAAACACAACCGTAAACAACTTCTCAAGTTGATACTACTCACTCTTGCCATCTGAACTTTCATGAGTATCTATCATTCAGTTATTTTTTTGGCACAAAGATTTACTGAAAAATCTGTGCTGTTCATCAGAATTTCTACTGAATAAAAGAGAGATCATCAGCTACTTACTCCGTAGCTGCTCTGCTTCATTACGATTCTGTTTTGCTGACTGCTGAGCCTCCTGCAATTGTCCTGTAAAACACAAGTCACATTGCTCAATCTTCAAATTATCCCACACCCAGGTAACAAGTTAAATAAGTAGAAACTGACATCTCATTGTCAGTAATTAGATTACAGGAAGTTTTAAACAAAAGAATTATTGAAACAAGCTATTTACAATACCAGAAGAATCTAAACATTTTTTTTTTAAAGAGAAGTCCTAAGACACTGTTTGCGATGGCAACATTTTTTTATTTGCTCTTAACTGAGAACAGGGTCCAGGTTGTGGAACATGTCTAATTATGCTGTCAACCTCAATATGTCTGCAAAGACAAACACCAACATTAAACTGATTTAGATAAAAAACAGCCAAAGATCTATTCATCCTGTTTTTCTTAGTAGATACACACCACTTGTGAACCAACAAGCTGTAGCAAGTGATTTCAAGGCAGAGATTTCCATTCAAAACCAAGCAACCGTTCACAGCAAAGTTGCTCTCCTGATAAAACTCATAACCAAGATTTAAGCTACTTTTTTGGTGTCCACCACAACTTCGTTGCTCCTGTTTTTCAGCACTTAATATTTAAATGAAACACACATGTTCTCTACTAAACTCATTTTCAAAAACTTTCAAATAAATGAATCAATGGCTTTGTAAAGACAAAATAGTGAAAGCTCTATGAAATGCATATTCTAATGTTGAAAGAGACAAAATGATAAATGTATTTAGTATTATCCACTGGAATGCTAAAAGAAAACCAATTAGTTTAAATTTCTGCCCTCATTAAAATTAAAAGTCAGGGGTAGTTTGATTACTGGAGCCAGTCTGCTGAAAACTGAAAACCAAAACTATGATCAGCAACAGTTAGCGAGTCGTCATGTAGAAACTGAACCACACGAGAATACCTCCAAGCCAAGTGATGCCAGCCATACAAGACAGATGGCATAGATGTGTGCGCAATGAAAGAATGAAGAAGAAAAAAGCATCCATGTAATTTTACTCAGTTGCTTCGTCAGTGGCAAATAGAAATTAGAAATCACACAACACATGCAATCTGAAAACAAAACTACTAAGATTTGCACAAATAGAACCCCCACCATTACCTTTCAGCTTTCTCAAGAACGTTAATTGTACGGCCACTGTATTTGTCCAGTAATCACCCCAATTTAATGTGCGCTTTTCTATCGAAACATTTGGCATGGTTTCAAAACCAAAACCGCACTGCTTCCTACATCAATTCTTGTGATCCAAAATCAGAAACTCTCCCCTCTCCATAGAAAAAAAATGTAGAAACACTTTTCTGGTTAGTTTGCAGTATCATTATATGCTAACATTAGACAACAGCAAGATGGTACAGTACTATGGGGATAGATGGGGTATCTTAAGAGTTGTCCCCCCCCCTCCACAGATTGGAGCAGGAGTAACCAGACTCCAGTAATCTCCTACAGACAGGTGAAAGAACCATCAGGTGGTAATAGTGTACTAAACAGTTAAAGTCACATTTTAAACTAACTCCTTAGTGGCACACCATGAATTAATGTATTTTGGACTAATTTAAGGTGAAGTATCAAAATGTCTAAGGTGCATGATTATTTTTTATCAAAGTTAGATTTAATTCAAGCACAAATCAACTAAAATGTGTATTTAACTTGATTTTAAAAAATAAAAAAATCAAGTGCCATCAGCTTTAAAGAAACCAGTCATTCTTTTCCTCTCCCGCCAACTATTCTGGGAAAAACACAAAATCCAAAGACCAGAAAGCTGACAGATGATTTTTTAATGCCGTATTGGAAAAACTCTTTTCCCAAGCTACTTCCTGATCTCTCAAGCATTATTTGCTGGAACATGCATACCTATGGAGACTGACTGGTCCATTAAAAAATCTATCTTTAGACAAGAAAAACTGCATATTTTGAGTTGTTGCATGCCGAGCTCAACTGGTTATGGAATGAGGAATCAGTTATAATGAGAGAAAGAGGTACATGCTGGAGAAAACCTCAAATGTTTTTTTTTTTTTATTTGTACAGGTAGAGAAACAATAACAAAACATACGTTTTGTTCCGTGTAATTCAACTTGTGCTTCTTTTTGCTTAGTCTTCTCACGGTCAAGCAGGTCTACATTGGAAGGAAAGGAAATAAGCAACAAAACACAACAGTGAACCAAAGTGCAAACAGAAAACAAAACAACAAACAGATCACACACAACAGGTTTACTGTGACAAGATTTTAAATGTCAGTCACAAAACAATGTCCACCCAACTCTTGCTTTGACAGTGTGCACTAAACTGTACCCAGCAGGCTTTACCGTCCAATTGTTAACGTCAATGGAACCCAACACGCAATTCTATGAATCATTATTTTAGTTTCCTAATCATTTCTGGATAAAAAAATTAGAATTTTGCTGTTATTCACTGACTATATATTTAAGATGATTTCAGTCCTTTGCATAAAATGAAAACAAAAAAGTAGGGGAAATAAAATGAAGATTAGACAATACAATTCTGCTGGTTTTGTTAGTAATATGTACACTCCACATTCCAGAGATTGTTTAAGACAAAAAACACACACACACAACAGTTTAAAGCTGCAATCCCCAAGAAATACAATATGACTAGCAAATTAAGAATCTGAGTTGGCAGACACTGTCAAGCCATGCAGGTAGATCAAGTATCCCGGGGCACTGAGAACATCTGTTAGCACGAATGCACGTGTAAACTATATCAATTATCAACTTGGATATTGCCATCAGATTTCTTAAGTTAGGCAGCCAAAATGTTCAAAGCAGTCACGGTCAGTGGCAATTTCAGCTATTTGCATTATATATATATATATCATCAAGTATTGGCTAATTTTGTTTCCATCGATAGGCTTTGGTACTTTATGTTCCCTGACCATTTGTCTGAATGTAGTGTCTATGGAGATGGGTGAGAATAAATCAGTAGCAGATGTTGATCCTGCTATAAAAAACAAAAATCAATTTTGAGCTTTCAGAAAAAAATGGCCAGCAATGGCACTGGTCAGAAAGTGGTCATCTTTTTTTAAAATTATTAATGAACTAATTAAATTGTATGTTCCGTTTTCTGCGCAACTAAAATTACCTTTTAAAGTATCTATTTTACTCTTAATTTTTCTTTTTTTTTATTTTAGGATCCAATGTCTCCTCAAGAAAAGTTTATGTAGAAGTCTGAAAATGTGAATACTATTAATCTTTAAGTCCCAACATTTCCTAAGTGTTTATAGATGCGCACCTTTTAAAGTAAGGACTCATAGCAATATGTAAGAATAGGTCAGACCAGAGCACTACACCTGCATTTATTTTGTTTACAATGATTCCTGCTAGAGAAAAGGGTTTTTTGTTAAGTCACTTATCCACTTCCTTTGACTTTCTATAGAAAACCTCAATCACCAGCTCAGTTATTAAGGTGAGAGAGTAACAATGTACCAGCTGGCATACCACATGGAATAATGAAAATACTTCTACTTGTGGGGTTAAGTGAAAGTGGATGCCTGTTCAGAAAAGAGTTTTATCAAGAAAATAAAATTACTCACCTATTTTTAAAAAACTTAAGGGATTGCAACTTTAAACATTGGAAAAAAAAAAAACAACAAAAAGAGTATTTCAACAATAATAAAGATATTACACCCTGAAAGGCTTAAAAACATAATGCATGCTTACCTAAGTCGAATGATCACGGCGAAGTGAGATTACGTGAATAACTGACAAGCCAACAAAGCATTCTCCGACTTAGTGCTGCAACGTTAAGTAACGCGTTCATCAAAGCACAAACCAGAACATGTGCAAAAAAAGTGCTTGTTGCTCGAAAGTAAGGAAGACTTGACCAAACTCATCACTTTCTAGTGCTACTACATTTGAGCTGTAGGCAAAAGAAAGATAAGAGCACTTTCTTGGATGATCAAGATACATCCATCCTCTATTAGTCATCTCCTGCAATCTCATGAGACCATTCATAACAATGGGATAGATGCAATGTTGAGATCAACTAAAACTGTAGCCAGGCACATCAATGATTATCACAAAAAACCACTCCATTGCACCAGCACATGCAAGTTTTTCTCTAGGATCGTGCTATCAGCATTGTAGATTTGCCAATTATTTCTTTTACTTTAATCATATTAAGCACCTGAGGGGCAAGTTGTTTCAACATGTAAAGCAATGGCTTTTTTTTTTCTTTCTTTTTCATTCACTAGTCTCTACAATGGAGACTAGACTGGTGAGGGAGTGTAATACTGTGGTTAACTGCTAGAGTGTTACCCTACACCACAAGAGCCTGATACTGCCAACTTTGGCAGAGAAATCACTACCAGAACTCTCCATTTTTAGATGTGGGGGAAAACTCACAAGATCAGCTGGTGAAGGAGAGAGAGAGAGAAAGAAACCAAACTGAGCTGCCCTGTCTGGGGATTGAACTCAGCCACTCAACCTTGGCAGTCCAGTAGTGTAACCACTAGATTACTAGCTGTCCTGCAACATCTTCTATCACCATTTGACCTCATTTAGTACTACAGCATATCCTAGTAGCTCACATCAGACTACTGCGTCCACACCAATGTCAGTGTAGGGATTCAACTTCTATGCAGTGTATGCTGACAGTAGGTGTTAAAGATGTGCCACATCATTGTCAATTTCTCATCTATACACTTGAACTGATAAATTAGCTTTTTTTCCCCATAAGCTATTGGGACAAGTTATCTTTTAAACATCTTTCAGTGGATAAGATCAACAGGTATGTAGTGAGTGTGGGAATAATGTAAAACAAAAAACAAAACAAAAATCAAATTATCTGGTAAATTTGTCTGCCTCCATTTCAGTCATGCCTACTTGTATGAGAGAGAACTCATTTCTGTATTCTTCTTTAAGTACGAAGAAAAACTTTAACAATGATGCAGCATGAAAATTGTAAATAAACCTTACTAGAAATTTTGGAATTCTCTCTAACCAATTGTTTTTATTAACAAATGAACACACTTGTAGCACTGCTCAATCTGAGCTAAAACAAATCAAACATGCTATCTTAAATCAGGAAATGTGCATTTGTTAAGTACATAAATTTCTTTAAAAAACAACAAAAAACATAATAAACCTCTGCTCTTGTGATCAAGGCTTGAACATAATAAAAACAGAGTGAAAACAAGCTAAAACTAATTCAAGCTCACAACTTTGTTTTTTTTTTTTACACTTACTTGAAGTCAGTAATTAAAAACAAACTAGTTAACAGTAAGTAACTATTTCAGATTAGAGTACATGCTTGTTTTCATACAAATTAAGCCATGCAGAGAGATTGACCAGTTGAATAGTAGTAACGAGCAAACTAGTTTGTTCTTAAAATTGGACATAGACTTCCATGCGTGTATGCATACCAATCTTTAAGTAGCCACACAGATCTTAGAAGCACTAGTAGCAGTGTTTATTTATTTTCGCTAACTTCTTTCCAATCAAAAAATTCTCTGAACTGAACAAGTCAAGAACATTACAGACTTTCATTCCTTAATGTTTACGTATTAGTTCAGATAAGATAATAAATTAAAATAAAAAAATTTTTCCAAAACTTTTGCAAATAAAGGGATATTTACAAAATTTAATTAAATACTAGAAGCACAAATATTTGGGAAAATTAACGTGTCATACCCCGCTTAAGATGAATGACTTACTTCTTAGTTTTTCAGCTTCCACTTGTTTGATATGACTTTGTTCTTGTTCTTCGAGCAAGCTGTCTGTCAAGCATGCAGGTTAAGGCAAAGAAAACAGAATAAAACGTGCAATATTTTCATTCAAACATGCAAAAGAAAGTTAAAAAAGTTTTCAAAGATAGATCACCCATTATAAGTTGAGTACAACAAAATTGTTAAAGTAGGAAAGCAAATTTTAGGTGTTAGACATTCAAAAAAACAAGTTAGCACTAGGCATCTGAGCAATGTCAAAATTTTAGCAAGGTTCTGAACTATAGTTTGAGAACCACAGAACACCAAGATTCATGTTATCTTCGAACCATCTTTAATAAACATTTGAAATCTACCTTTCTATTTATTTATTTTTTGACAATGCACCAAACAACAGCCATACATACCCAACTAGACAGCATGCACGTGTGTTTCTTAATTTTTAGCCAAATGTGATTCTTTTGTTCTCCTAAGCAATGTTGCTTTGTTTAAGATGTACTTCAAATTTGATTCAATTCCTGCCTTTGATAAAAGCTAATTACCTTTTCTTTTAGATTATGTGAGAATGTTGTTTATGTAGCTAAAGTGCAGGATTTTTTTTTTTACAATGTGTTAAAGAAACTGAGGTTTCATCATTTTCACTATCCTTTGTCTGTACAATTTCCTTAAAAACAAATAATTGTGGAATGATTTTAGTATGCAAGTGGTTGAAAGAGAATGACATGTCTACAAACAAGCAGAATTAAAACCAATTCACTTGGAGGAATGGGACAGTGATACTTGTCATAAACCAAACTCGTCTGGAATCTGTCAGTCAGTACATGATGACTATCTAAACAATTTTTTTTAGCCTCAGCAGGCTGCATTACATCTCTAAGGGTTATTTTTTGCTAATGTTAGTCAGGGACAAGAGCTGCAACAGACAGATATATAACATGCAGTTAAATGGCTTCTAACCATCTAGAAGTACTTGGCAAAGAACATTACAACAATATCACAAATTTCCACATTGTGAAAGATTTTTTAAGTTTTTCCATTGATGATCAAAAAACAAAAATTATACTCATAACACATGCTCATCTGACTCTCTATCTACAAAAACTAACATAAGATAACCCACTGAGTGTATGAAAGTTAAGCCGCCCACATTGTATAACTTCATGTTTATTTACTTTTAAAATATTTTGACCGTACCTCCTCAGTAGTCATGGCTAACCGTAGAACTGTAACACTGACACTGCTAAAGGGGCAAACTATCAATAGCACTAAGTCATAAAGTCCTTTTCATTACAATATTTAGAATAAATTAAAACAGAAAAGGCATGACAAACATTTATTGAAGACTATCAAAACAAAAGAATGACAGATGTGTAGATGAGAGACTGACTCAGTTGGAAAACCTCCCGCAGCATGGTTTCTTTCCACTTCTAATTATTAGTACTTTAAGTTCTCATGTTAGTTCAGTTGAAGTCATCAAGAAGCTCTTGTGTGTTGGCCATTGTTTCCAGTGCCACAAAATCCCATTTCACACCCAGCTAGTCATCTGAACCCTGACCCAATACAGTCAGATGCTTTAGGGTATAAGATGTGTATTTGCAAATTTTGTTTGAACTAAATACTTTACTTTTACATTAATTTTTTTTCCAAAAACAATTCTAAAGTCTTTAATCAATATTAGATCTTAAAAACAGAAGTTTGAAAAAGTTAAATCTGATTAATCTATTTCATGATGAAAGCTTTAAAAGACAAAGCTATTTAACTTTAAAATTCTACTTGTACTGCACCTTCAACAAGTGTCAATACATTTTCAGTAAAATTGCCATAGTGACAGTATCAGTGGACACATCTCTTTATAGATTAAATCTACAGTTAAGAACTAAAACTTTCTTTACACACAAGTGTGTCTTATACAAACCTCGAAGATTCAAAATTTGTTCCTTAACATCTTTGGTGCTAGCCTCTGCTTTCTTCAGTTGCTCTGCATTAGTTGAAAGACAAGAGAGAAGAATAAAATTATTACTGTGGTTGGGAAAAACTTCAAATATACTCTATTTCCCTTGGAGGAAATAATAGGCAAGGCTTATCTTTTCAGCCAAATCTCAAATATCAGTGTTTCATTTAACAACATGTTCATTCAATCAATTTTTTCAACACTATACTCTGTTAACTCATCTGCTTGTTCTATAACTTTCTTTTCATTAACCCATCTCATTGTGGTAAAAGTCTGTCCAATTAATTACCTGTCAAGAAGACAGCTGAAAGTTGCTGTATAAAGTGAAATACACAAATAATTTCATTCAGAGTATGTATAATTAAGTTAAGTATTTCTAGATGTAAAAGAAAGTGTCAATGAACAGGTAATGTAAAAATATCATCTAATGCTTCATGTCTGGAAGTGTGCACCCACTACCCTTCAAAGTTACTGATTTTGTGAAGTGAAGACGGACTATCAGATTTTGGCAATTTTTAGTTGTGCAGAACCTTTGTCAAAAAAACACAACATGAATTAAAATGAAATGTTTAAAATGCACAAGAAGTGAGCCACCAGTCAGAAAAGTGCTTGTACTATCACATGATTGAGATCAGTGTAGAACATACATCATTACCTTGTAGGTCATTAATGGTCTCCATCCTCTCTTTAGCTTGAATCTGTGAATCAAAAAGTTTTTCTTTGTTTCCAATGAGTTCCTTTGCAGACTTTTCACTTTTTTTTCTTGCAACTTCTAGTTCTTCTGTAAAATCAAAAAAAAAAAAATTAAATAATCAGGAGAACTAAAAACAGGTCAGCAGTTTTTCAGTTATACCATCCAACCAAACAGTTAGTCAACTGCTGACTTTTAATTGATGCTGGACTTACATGTCTCTTAAAGTTGTACAACATTCAAAATGAAATACTGACATTAATCAAGATCTTAAAAGATTTACATAACTAAAAGAAACACTAGATAATCCTGCCTAGCATAATTGCAATTAATTTGCCTATAAATATGCTTCCAATACACAACAGCTATGATATATACACCACTTTCAATTTTTACCTTTAAGCATATGCTATTATTAATATTTCATTCTATTTTTAATATAAAATGCTTGACTCAGTATTAAATTAACCATTCTCATCTAGTGCCACTGGTAATAAAGGTTAACAATAAAAATCCATTGTAAAACACTATTTTCAACATGAATGTGAAACAAATAAAAGGTTCATGAACAATTCTGATTGTTTTTGCTAAAGATCAATTTAGTCAAAAAAAAAAAAACAACAAAAAAACCCCTGTCTTGAGATATGTTACTACAATAGACATCTTTATGAACCAGAACTGAAAACCAGGCTGCAAAAATAGCATTTATTTCATTGAGTAAATGTGCAATATCTCAAAATGAGTTCTTTAATGCCACAAGAAACAAACAAACTGTATAATGATAGCATTAAAAGACTAACAATGCTCAGAAAAAAACAACATTTCTTGGTGATGCTACCAGTAAAGGAATCAAAAGAACTTACCTTTGCACTTTAGCAGCTCCTGTTCTGTTCTTTTTTGTTCGTGTCTTGCCTTTTGCAGAAGTTCTGCGAAAATATTTAAATGATATTTTTTTCTGGGTAATAATAAACCAGAAACGACAAGGAAGACTGAGGCAGAAAGAAATTAGTTTTCTTTCAAATGTATCTGCTCTTAGCTTTCTTTTACACGAATGAAGGGCACCAAGCAGAGAAATCAAACTAATGTAAAATGTCATTGTTTTTTTAATTTTATTTGTCTAAGCATATGGATTAAAATTATGCAGTATGTAGGGTTAAAAAAGAGAGAGATAAATATGTAGTTTTTAATGAATCTATTGACATTGCAGAAAAACAATCACAGCATACAGAAGGTACACAACGTGTTTAAAAAAATTCTTCCTCCAAAAAATATTTCTTTCATTTTACAGTTAAAACCATTTTTAAAATCTCAATAACTAATATTTGTAAATATTAAAAACAAATTATATTTTAATGTATTTTAAAAATTGCACGTAAATTTATTTTCTAATCTAATGCAATACCTGAGGAGAGCCACGTCTTGCAGGACAAACAAAGTTATTTTTAAAGTTGGGTTGCTTGATGGATTTATAATAATATTTTTAAAATATAAAGCTGCAAAATGTTATTATCAGGTATACAATACCACAGAGCATATATATTGGGAAGAAAAATAGCTTTACTGTGGCAATGAAGCCACTCCAGATTTACTTGTAGTATATGTATGGAATGGAAGTTTTCTATTACAGAACAGTAAACATTACAACAATAATGACATTTTGTGTAGTTGAAGATGACCAGGGGGAAAAAAAAAAAAGAAGCTACATTTAAGTACTGTTGCAAAATTGCTATTAAGATTGCTACTATTTGTAAGTGGCATGGCTCATTGTTTTAGCAGCGTGTACTTACCTTTGAGCTTATCAACCTCTGAGGATTTCTGTGACTTGGTTGCAGCTGGTCGAGAATCCATGTGATTACAAACACTTTGTGGTGAACTCACTTTAGGGGCTGTTGTGTCACTGCTCTCAGAGGCCATTAATTTTGAATGTGGGATCTTATACGAGGCCAGATCCTTTTCCAAACTTTCTATTTGTTCTGGAAAGGAAATAAGAATCTAAGTATCCATTTCTACTGCATTACTCAAGACTAAGAAAACAAATCCTTAAAAATTAGCTTTCTAAAATTGTACTATGAACAGTACAACTTCAACAAGTCTAGTTATCATCATCTTTAGTAAGGTCCCCTTTTGAACATGCTGTTCAGACATGGAGTCTACATTATGTAGATATCTTGGAAAAATGTTCAGAAAATACTTATATCAACAGTACAGCACACAATGTTAGCTGTAAAGCAAGACTGAGGCTTTGGTTGTGTAGTTTTGGCCTACAGGCATTTTCATTTTTCAAGACAAGGTCATGGCGATATGCAATGGGTAGTTGGGAAATAATCCCTTTGCTGCCTGATGTTTGTTACTTTCACAGGCCTTACTTCACTTAGTTATTCCTACAAAACTTTCTCTCTCTCCTTTCTGGTTGTTTCTCCTCCTCTTTTTAACACTTAAGAACTTTTTCAATACACCAGGTGGCCACAGCCCATTCCATGTCAAGAAATAAAATTTTTATATAAGAATCATTAAAAAATCCAGAGATGAGCTATATAACCAATGTTTCTAAGGCTGTCATGGCTCTTCCAGTGCCTGAATATGAACAAAAGATGTTGGAAAATCTAAATTTGTTTTAGATTTTTAAAAAAAAAAAAAAAAGTTTAAAGAACATGTTGAACAAAACTGTGAGACTTACCTTCAAGCTGTTTGTTTAGTTCTGTACTGCAGTCAGTCTGTCTCTGGGCTTCTTTTAGCTGGACTGGAAGTGAGAGAGAGAGAGATTTATGAATGCTTTGACATACACTTTACTGTACCTGTTAGTAAATGGTAGGTAATCATCTACTGCATCACAGACAGGTACATTAATTAATCCATTGATCCCACTCTGCCAAGATGTCTGCAAGTTGTTAGTGCTAATCAAAACCATCAGACACATTCCATTAGTCCTGTTGATCAAAGCTAACTTAATATTAAAAACAACAAGACCACATTGTTCAGATAATATGCATCCACATAAATCTTATGTAGAAGTTACCTGTAGCTGAAATAAAAAAAAAAAAAACATTATGTTTCGTTTTCTTTTATTTTGTTTCACACAAGAGGTGGAGAAGAAGAGAGACAAGAGAATTGTACAAGCAGAGCTGCATTTTTCATTTTTTTGGTTTACCCGTATCTCCATTGCTGCCTTTTGCACACGCACACACTCACACAGACAGACAGAGAGCCAGCAGTAGCTGCATCCCAACTCTGGAAGCAAGAAGCGTGTGTCAGCCAAACAGGAGATGAGAACGTATAACAGAAGCAACAGAACGAACTGCCACACTTACGTCTCAAATCGGCCATGGCATTTTCCATCATTTGGTTCATATGCAAATCGGACAGCTTTAATTTTTCTGCACGAACAAACAAGACAGAAAAAAAAAAAATCAAAATGTTTAGTGCAACAAAGACAGCCAAAGCCAAAAATGTTTGAAAATAACAATTATTATAAAATAATAACAAAATCAAAAAACAAAACAAAACAAACATGCAAAATAAAAAAAAAATTAAATAATAATACAGCATATTTCTGGTTGTGGGGCTTTCGGGAATTTTTTTTTTTTTTTTTTTTACTTATTAATCCCTCCACTAAAATCTCTAGAAGTTTGACAGCTATATTCCACAGATTAATTTTTAAAAAAAAATTTGAAAATAAGGAATGGCTAATGTCACGGTATCTTTATGCAGCAGATAGCAAAATAAGCAAAGCAGGCACAGGTAAGGATTCTGACCCAGCACACACTGCTAAGAGAAACATTGGTAATGTTAGAAGTCCCAAGTAAGCAGTTTTAACATTTTTCTCTCTCTCTCAGCTTACCTACCAGAGCCAGTTACTGATCAGCTAAATCTAATCACCAGGATAAGGAGTTTCATTGGTAACCCACAATTATGGTAATAGTGAAAATGGCTGCGAAGTAATGTTTATATCAGGCTGTCCTTGATTAACTTTGGCATGAAACTTTCTATACAAGATGTAAATTATCTTAGCAGTGCTAGCTGGTATTCCCTGATATGACTAATGTTTTTACTATTCGTGGTACATTGATATTAGCCATAGAACCAGAAATTTCAAACGAAAACAAAAAACTCAGAAAGAACATTTTTATTACTATCCTTTCAAGTGTGATGTAAAAGGATGCTAATGGCAGCAGCACTCAAGTGGAAGGGTTTATTGGAAAAAGAAAAAAAAAAACAATAAAAATACCAATTCTGAAAGTCTGCCCATTAACCATTTTAAAATCAAAATTCTTTTAAATGTGCATCTTCATATTGCATGAGTGAGTATAAACCTTGCACAAAAATAAACAAGTCTACACTGAGTTTATCTCTCTCTCTCTTTCTCTCTCTATTTTCTTATTACCAAATTGAAAAGTTCAATCACCTGTGGTTTTGTCTGATCACAAATAAAAGAAAACTTTAAAAAATATTTTGAGATTGAAAAAAAATAAAATCAACCACCACCAAACACCAGGTAGACAAAGAACTTGTGGAGCAAAACAAGTATGCTTGACAGGAATGTTTCAGCAGTCAACTTCAAAAACTATCACATCTTCAATTATAATACATTTTTTTTGACAGTGGTTTTGAAGTCTGGAAGCAACATACAAAAACTAGAGAATAATTCTGTAGTCACACAGCCCAAGTCAGTCTTGGTAACAAGTTGATGGCAGTGGTAAGACTAATGTCTTATAACAGACAAGTTGGAAGTAAATGCCAAAGATGTTTCAGATAAATACTTCAGTTGTCTGAAAGCAAACTGATACCAGATAAATAGTATTACAAAAAAAAAAAAAATGAAAATTAAAACACTGGTATTGGTAATTAGGAAAGATTTGCCACACTGATGAAAATTCTGTTGTCAATGGAGAGAAAAGCAACGAGATATTCACCAATAAAACCATTCGGTCTAGTACTGTGGTATCAAGTTACTGGTATATACTTCAAAGCAGCTGAAAAAAAAAAATCAGAGGAACACAGTTTGGAAACAAACAGCTTTGTGTGTAAATAAATATTCGTGGTTTTTAAGACTACTCGAGGTAATGACTACAAGGTACCAAAAATTGAATATTAACATTTTAAATTAAAAAAAAATTTTTAAATTTAAATACATAGGCTGGATTAATAGTATTTTTTAAAAAAGCTGATCCCTAGCCAATGTAAACCTTCACAAGTATCAAAGGCATCTTGTAAAAGTCTGTCACATGATCGCATTCCAAGGACAGTGAAGAAGAATTTCCTGTTCAATTCTGTCACTGAGGTGAGGGGACAGGGTCAATTAATGACCATTTTTTGGAACTGCATTTCTAAAACTGACCTTGTTTGTCAGAAATGGGCAGGCACATCAGTGTGTTATAGATGCAGACATCATTGGCTCTCCACAGCCCACCACACATCTGCCTCAATTTATTTAGTCGTCATTAAAGTGTGGACAGAACATTCAGGTCAGAAAATCATTCCTTAATCAAAGGTGAGTGATCTCCATGTACTGCCCTATATGACACACAAGTTTAAAGTAAATACCTTCCAGGATGGTAATCTTTTCGTAACATTTCTCAGAGTCCTCATTGGCTATCTCCAGTTCTCCTGAAAGATAAATACATCTTAAAATGAGTAAGACTTGAATCAGACAGAAAGTAGCTGATAGCACTTGTGGATTGGAAACCAAATCACATACATTTATAATTGAAAGTTTACTGTTGTTTGCTCTTTTAAATAATAACTGGTTGAGGAGGACTTTAAGAGTAACTTGAAGATAAATAAAGAATCATCAACAATTAGTTAATTAATCATATTCTTTTCAATAAGCTTCACTTTGTTTAGTAGGAAGGTATAGTTCCTTGAATTGCTGTCCACTGTCACCAGAAAATGTTAGACTTTTACTGCTGCCTAAGAATACGAATTTACTGAAAGCCTGTAAAAGTCTGTTGGTGGTAATAAATCACTCAACTTGTATCTTTGTTTTCTATTTCTTTTACGTCACTACATTAATCATGTTAAAAAACAACAAAAAAACATGTTTGGGTCAGCTAGCCCTTATTTTTGTCTGCCAATTAGCATAGCAATCCAGTTGATGAGCAAGACTCACTCTGAAGCTGTTCAACTTTGCTGCTGCTTTCTCTCAGCTGCAGCTCCAGTTCTTCTATTTTTGCTGCCAGCCGCATGAAAAGAAAAAAAGGTTAATCAATATTTTACAAGCATAAACCTTTTTTTTTTTCTTTTGCTACTGTACAGTAGATAGAAGACAGGCTGTACATTTTCATGCTCAGTAACATTTCACTAAAAAGCTTGTGATATATTAAAATACAATTTCTTCAGCAATAACAATGGCTAGCAAACCATCATAACTGTTTTTTAAATGACTTTAGTTATTGTCATCCACCCAATTATGACAGTTTAAGTTAACCATGTTAAACATTTCCTTCACTAAGCCAGACAATGCTCCCACCAAAAAAAACAACACCTTTTGTTTCGATCTTTGATATAAAATACTCTGACAATGAGCAGCAATATAGTGCTGCTTCCCCCCCATCAATTTGGCCAGGTGTCCATGCTGCTTTTCTTCTTTTCCGCCCTCTCCCCTACGGTTTCCATCACCTCTGAGAGAGATTCTGGTTGGTGCTACATCTAAGACTGATCCACACCAGATTGCACTTGGCCAGCAGTGGACCTTCACCATGATAACCTGGCTTACAGTAGTGCAGAGGCACCATTTACTGTACAGTGGTGACAAAAGCTGAGGATGTAATCAACATAGAAAAAAAAACTAACTCACCTTTATAGTTTCCAATTTGTTCTTGTGTTTCATGGAGTTTTTCTACATAAAAATTGAAAATGTTTTGACAATATGAAAAAAAATTCAAAGGTAGATATAATCAATGATGAACTAAATCATGAAATGAGCAAATACACTTTATGCTTCCATCACTCACATGCACACCATACATAAAAGAGAAGTTAAAAAATAAGTGCATTAGCAGGAAGTTGTAGAACTGTGATTTTTATCTTGCTTTACATTTAAAAATTTTATCCACATTAATCATTGTTAAGCTCCTAATTCACTTCACACATTCCTTCCCTCAACAACATTCAGAGCCTTAACTTCTGAAGATAGTTATCAATATGCCTGAACAATTTCAATTTTAACAAGTTTAGCAATTGGTCTTAATGTATACTAGGTCCACTTCTTGTAGCTCTTTTCATTCAGTGTTTGAAGCCGCTGTATCTAATAAATGCTTCCAACTTACGGTACATTCACTTGTGACTTACTGCTGACAGTGATCTATCTTGTGTTAGGAACAAAAATTCTTTCATTGCTTCTGTCTTCTTTACACAAGATTAACAAACTGAAAAAAATTTGTCATGTCATTGTCCAGATAACCAGCAGAAACCTATAACCTTACCTTGTAAATCTTTTGGTGCTTCATCTTTCTGAGACAATGGAATGATGTCAACTTGGCCACCTGTAACAAAGCAACATTTCACTTCAAGTAGATTTCAAAGAATAACATTTCCAAACAACGTTCTGCTCCTGTGGGGAGAATCAAATTATTTATTCTCTAATTTCCAATACATTTTGGATATAGATTTGCAGATGAAATATTTCCTCTTCTAAAAACAGAAGCTAGATTGATAAGTCTTTAACTCAGCTTAGCAAGAGCTCCAATGATGACTCAGTACTTTGTTGTCTAGAAACATGATATTGGTTCACATCGAGGCCCAGAGACAGGAATGTTTTCTCCTATGTATTGTATTGTATTGTATTCTAATGTTCATGAAGCTCTGGACACACTAACGCTGTTGGGAGAAACTCTTCCTCACAAAAGCTGAGAATGGCTTACCATCTAAGTGAATTATCCTGTTATCATCCTCCAATTCCTTGCTATTTGCCAACTTTGCTGAAAACAAAAATTGACTTTAGTCAGTAGGTGGTTTCATGAACCCTATTTGTTCTGCTCTTCACCATGCCAAAACAACAATACATGAGGGGAATCGAGTTCCACAGAACAGCATGGAAGGAATATTATATCTAACAATGAATTGTTCCCCACAAACGAAAGGCATAACAATTACTTGCTTCATTAAGCATTCATAACCACCATTTTACAAAACTAAGTTGGACAAACAAATTTGGTATTTTCTACAAAGGATGTTTATGGTTGCTGAGATTCTGCTGCTTATCACCTGGGCTGTTAAAACAATCTCTCTAATATCTTGATTGTAATAACATTATGAGAAGTAGCCATATCAGGCTTGCATCCTTGTAAATTAATTCTACAAATAGAGTACTTCAGTCATACACTAGTGTATGAAGATAAAATTCTGAGAGAGAAATACCAGAGAGAACATCATCTTTTGCTGATGATCACCAACATATATAATTAAACAAATAGAAGTATTTATTTTAAAAAAATACCAGCACAAAAAATAAATTATTAACTGACACACACCAGGACTGACAAAGCATTACTGACAACTGTTATAAATCTACTGTTTTAAACCTATTTTGAATTTATTTATTAGGTTGGCTGTTAGAGAACAGTTTCAGAAAGCTTATTCTCTTAGATTTTTTGCCACAAGGAAGAAATAGTGTGTTTAGAAATAGGTCATTTGTAACTTCTACACTGTTGTTAATGATCAACCTTGATGTTATCACAATCACCACCGTCTTATTTCTGGTTTCATGTTGTTTGGCAGATATTAAAAGCCTCCAGTTTTTGCTGCAAAAGCCAATTGGGCTTGTCTGATTTGATCAAGTATAATTTTAAAATGTTCTTTCAGAGGTTAGTTTATTTGGGTAAGAATATGTTGACTGCCTGTTTAAATTCTTTAAAGACTTAAGCACCCACAACCAGTGCTAAGATAAACAAAACTTCCCTACAGGATTGTCTTTTTTTTTTGTGCCAGCCAAGCTGTTTACCAGCAATCTTAGGCTACAAAAGTGCTTTGCTAATTCTCATTGCCATTGTTAGGTGATACACTATACAAAGAGATGTATTCAGAGGTCCCATTCAACAAACCTGATTGTTACTGCATATGAAACAAAGAATTCCAGTGTAAGTTTTCTACAGTGAATCTTATATTAGTCTGAATCATCTCCCTCCTCTTCTATAAAAGAAAACTTTTTTCAAGATTCTTCAACAGAAAATCTGTTTGTGAAAACTTGTGCTAAATCTCAAAGGATTTTTCTAGTCCAATTCTACCAACAAAACCAGGACTTCTTTACACATTTTGTTGGTACCTCCATGAAATACCAAAGGAGACAGAGCATTAAAAAAAAAATTCTTGTTTTTAACTAAGAATAATATTTACTGCAGAATAGATATTGTTGCTTGCAAAGATATTCGTTCTCTCCTGGGATTTATGTTTAAAGAAAATGTTTTCATTGCTTCCCTCCCCCCAAGAATTCTTGGAAGGTCAAGATTGGGAAACCAGGCATGTAATTTAATCTAGAACCTGGAGGTTTCTTTTTTGAGTTTGTTCCTTCTGAAATGGCTATTAAATAAGTTAATAATAATTATTAATTGTTCATAAACGTTAAAATGGCAACTCTGGAAGGCCACAGAAACAATAAAACTAATTTTTTTAACCCCCAAAATTCTGTGTTCATATTTATTAATGTCAATAGGTAAGGACAGCGAATAAGTTTAATAATGGATTCAACTGTCTTTTAACTGTCATGTCATGCCCACATTACTTGTTAATAAAATTACATTTTTCCTAGGTCTATAATGAAAAAACATCTCCACAGAAGGCTGTTAGCTTGGCAGATATAACTTTAGCATGCTGTTGTTTCTAGATACCATCTAAGAAAATCAGCCTACAAACTTGTCTAAACCATGAGAAATGCCCCCACCTCTCTGTAAATATTTTGACTTTATTTCATGATAAAGTTTTCTTTAATCTCAGTTTATGGATTACTCAAAGCATATCTTTTCCCCTCACTATGGCTTTGCTACTTTATTTTTATGATAAACTAGGGTGATACTGGTTTACTATTACCTCACTCAATTAACCAATTATTTCTCTTGCAGAGAGTTTAAATTTCTTAGTTTTTTAAAGAAGAAAATTTTTTAACAAGTAATAGAATTTAGACAATTATTCAACAAAAACAAGAAAGAAGTGGATATTATCTATGGTTCTTTAAGACAATTGTGTTGATTTCAAAATATAAAGTTTGATACATTTATCCCAACCCAACCCTTTTGTACTTTCCTGTCTATATTTACAATCTTATGTAAATAAGCAACTTTATCTTCATTTTGTATTCTATCGCAGTGGTCAAAATGCAGAATTATCCCCTGAGAGCCTTGGATAAATCTGGTTTGGTTAGTGTTGAGCAGCATCACTTTTGAGTTGACACCAAGCAGAAGAGCTCACAACACAGGGGAAGCTATTTAGACGCTTACATTTCATAGCAGTTAACTGCTCCTTGGAGATGTCATTGTCAGCTTGCAAAGACTCCACCTATAAAAAAAATATACACATCTTCAGCATTTTCAAAAATATTAGGCTCATTTTAAAGTAGAGAATGAAACACAAAAACAACAAATTTTTAATTTTCACAAACCTAAAATGATGGCCAACATGTCCCACTAAAGGAGACAATGGAGAGAGACCCATAAAAGTACAGTAGAAACTCATTTATCTGACTTGAGAGGTGGTCAATTCCAAGTGCTGCCCCAACCCTAAAAAAAAAACCTGATTATAAATAGATTTTGTCTGGAAATATGCTGTCTGTGGAGAGAAAAATTATTTAATCTTTTCCTCCAGAGCCCCCAATTTGTCCCTGAAGGATACAGCCAACCTTTTCCTTTTTTTTTGACTATTCATGGACTCCATATTAGAAAAGCTCTACTGGATGTACACCCTCTCTGCAGCTGAGATGGAATGGCGTGTTCCATGGGCTAAATACATGTTGCAGTGTTTTCATGTACGACTGACAAAGTCAGATAACTCAGAGTGTCAAAAGAACAGGTGTCGAATAAATGAGTTTCTACTGTATTTTGAAATAAATGGTTTTAAATTGCTTGCATAATGCATTTTGGCACAAAAAACAAGAAGAAAATGCCCCCCCTTTAATAGCCTCTATATAAACATGTAAACAACATGAAAAATAAGTCATTATATCTGATGTTACTAGCTGTCATCTTGTCAATTTCAGAATTCTGAGAGCAACTTTCTTCTAGTCTATAGCGTGATCTGAAGAAAGTCATCCTCAATCTCTCTTTTCATCAACATGATCTTTACAGATTCTGCCAATCTATGTCATAGAAGTAAGGAATTGCCAATATTCAACAACTGGCACAAGTTTTTTAATGTAAACAACCAATATCTGTGGTACAAGCTCCAGTACCTCGCTGAGGGCATTGTGGCTTGTTTTCTGCTAATAAAGGTCAGTCTTACATTTTTATACAAAAAATTACCTTAAAAACACAATATCTGGTCTTTGGAAAACCGAAGAAAAGTAGCAATTTCACACGAATGCTGAGATGATTAAATCTTTGTCGATTCACTCACCAAGTATAAAAATGCTAAATGTGTTGGTTTTAGGAAACCTACCAATCAGATGTGCAGTAAGTTTAAAAGAAATTAAATAAAATAAATGAAAAAATGCCCATCTGTGTCCACTGAGACTGGGGAACTTCTAAAAATCATTATAAAAATTTCCATCTGATGTAATGAACCAGACCCTGAAAGAAAATTGGGGAATTAGTTACCTTTGCAGAAAGAATCTTTTCTTCTTTTGTCATTTCCTCAATCTTTTCTGTCAACTCTTGTTTCTCCTGTTCCACTTTCTCCATTTCTTCTTGATGAATATTCTCCGCTTCCTGTTAACACAAAAAAAAAACCAAAGGCAACGAGATTGATCAGTTGTTTCAACAGAAAGCACAGGCTTTAACCCAAGAGAATTCATTCCCTTTAAACAATTTTTTTTGTGTGTGTGTAGAGAACTATCCTGAAGGTTCTTTCTGGATGATGATGCATTGACAGCTGGAACTATTTCAGTTGTTTTGCATATTTACTTAGCATGAAATGTTATTTGTAAAAGATTTATATTTTTAATATTTTATTTATTTCTGAGGATGGCAAAAAGTTCTTCCAAAACAAAAGGAATCCAGCAAAATATACATTATATATCTTAGAATTCTAAGAAAAGGTCTTCAGATCATTTACAGTGCATAAGAACATTTTTAAAGCCCCATCCAGAGCAGAATATACTTTTATGATAAAGATTAACTTTGACCCTAGCTAAAACAAAACTTTACTGACTATACTTTCATGAGAAGAGTTTATTTTGTGTTCAGTTGATCTCTTTCTCCATCCTCCTTATTCTCAATCTAATACAGAAATTTTCTCTCGCCTATCTTAAAAAAACAGAAAGAGCATTAAAAAGAAAAAAATCTTCTGTATACTGCAGCAAATCAGGTAATGATAAATAACTAATAGGTAACATCCAGAATAAAATTACAAGCAAAAATAAAGCTAATATGACAACACCATTCCTACATACATTTAGACATGTAAGTGAGCAAGCAACAGTGTTTAAACTCTTTGTACACAGAATAACCAATCTAGACTTCTTATCACATCTGTCAAATACCACCTCAGCCAAAAGTTAACGAATTTTTTTTTACAAATCTGTACTAAAGTTTTTCTGAAGTTAAAAGATTTATATACCTTTTGACCTGATAAACAACAGATTTCATGCTGTAAGAAAAGGGCCATTTCAAGTCCTTCATCCTTAAAAAGGTAAATACTATTTTTCAGCATCTTTAGATTTATCAGAAACTGCAGCCTCATCTCATCTTTTCTAAAGAAACTGACCATTTCCTGAGGTTAATTTTCCCCCTTAATAAGTCAATATTAATTATTACTGAAAAGAACAAAGTCCCACCAAGTTCCTCCACATGCTTGTTTAACACACTGGGAGATGCGGTCACAGGCAGAGCTGCTATGTTTCTATGTAACCAGTCAGCTTTTCTGTGCATTTCAACTCGATATTTTGCAATGCCTAAAATTGCAATCTTTACCTCAGAACTAAATTTACGCAAACTGCTTTAAAGTGACTGAAAAAGAAAAAAAAAACAAAACAGAAATGGTACAATCTCTTTTTTATTGTATTTATAATTATCTTTGCTTACTTACTAAACAGCATATATATAATTTTTTTGAAGTAAAATCTGAATACTGATATAAATGTGTGTATCATCTATACAACTGCTATACTGTGTAAGATATCTTTAATATCTTGTGAAAATTTAGTTTTGGGCATTTTTGGAAACATTGTTGGTAACTCAAGATATGAAAACTACCTGTAACTTCTCTTGAAGCTCCTGTACTTCCTTTATTTGGTCCTGGTATTTTTCTGCCAATATTTGGAGTTCATCCTGAGTAACTTCACACATTTCTTTGAGGTGGCAACATTCACTTTCTGCATTACCTAAGGATCGCTGAAAGCATAATTGACTTTAATTATTTTAGGGTGCTGGGAAAGCGGCACTACAGAGCGTCCATTCATCCAAGGACTATAAAGATAACATTGCAGGTAAATCACTAGTACTGTTATCTACTGAAAAAGTGTAATTAGTGCCAATGTGTAACGCAGTTCAAAGAATCAAAGCTCTTAGTTTACTACTTTCAACTTCCAAAAAGATTTTCTTTTAATAAAAACATTTGTCTAATGCAAATAGCAAATCTGTTTTAACAAGTGCATGCACACACTGTGTCGGACATTTATGTTATGCAGGTAAAAATCAGCATACATGAAGTCTGTTAACACGAACAGTCGGGGTACATTAAGTCCGTGGGGATTCAAACAAACACAAACCCACGCATGAAACCAGTTAGCTTCTAAAATAAATAATAAATAGCTCACTAATTCCAACCTAGGTAAATTAGTATTTTAAATAAGATAATTCCATAACACGGGTACAAGCAGCAAAAGAAAATATCAAAAATTAAAAGCAAGTACTCTACAGTCAGTTTGAAAACGGCAAAAATTATACACAATTTCCTCTCGTCCAAAGCAACTTTAAACTATTCTAATGAATGTTTTACTTTATTATTGACAATATCAGCAATTAAATAATTTATAAGTGATTAACAGTGAAAGCATTAGATGTGTGTAATTTAGTAGTGCGTTAGAAGAGAATTTTGTTGGTGGAGGAGGGGTGGGGATACCAGAAATTTCGAGTGAGTCTTAATCAGATGTAATGGGTTTCTTTTTAGCTTTATTTTAAATTTACAAATCTACAAAGTGAGTGCATACACACCACTGTCTCCATTCTAGAAATATCTATGCACAAACCAAATGGACATCCTCAGACAACTATTTATGATTATTTAGTTCCATGGAAACTAAGAAACAAAAGCATTTCTCGTTTACTATAAAGGATGTTCAAATGAAGCCCGGCTGAAACAGAATCTCTGTAATCATATATGACTGGATCCCATTTGAATATCCCCAGTAAAAGCTGCCCCCTACTAAATGCAAAGAACATGCATAACACACACCCGACATTCTTTTTCATGAGCTCCATCAAGTACATCAATGGCTAGAAATTCCAATAATATTGTGGCACTCTCATAAGCAAGCAAATCCCTAGCTCATCTTTTAAAATATATATATATATGTACTTACTGAACTATGAATTTGAACCCTTTTTGAAGCATGAAATGAACAAACTGATGGTCACTTCTCTCCTTGTAAAAACTAAGCTAAACAGTAATACAGATAACCGTTTTTCAGAGTTTGTATAAGCACATAAAGTTGTTTCTGAAATACAGATACTCCCCGACTTATGACCATGTGTAAAAAAAAAAATTCAAATATTCCCGCGCGCCGTATGAGTCAGTATGGCAACGTGTATCTCCCAGCAGCAGCATCGCGTTTTCTCTCGGCATCAGTTATACTTCAGCAGTCATATCACAAGTATACTGCTTAGCTTCTACGGATTTACCACCCCCAAAGATGTCGTGCAAAAGGAAGATTTTTTCATCTACCAGGCAAGAAACAGAGGAAGTCATTTGATTTGGAAGTTAAAATGAAAATAATTAGCCAACATGAAGGAGGGAAAAAAGTAAATGCTATCGCACGTGATCTACAGTTGTCTCATTCAACGATTTCCACTATTCTTAAGGACAAGGAAAGAGTTTTGGACGCAGTAAAAGATTTGGCCACCATGCGGTCAATGATAATAACAAAGAAGCGACGAGGACCTATCCACGAAATGGAGAAATTGTTGATGCTCTGGATGGAAGACCAGATACAAAAACATGTACCCAAAAGCCTACTAACAATTCAAGCTAAGGGTAGAAGTATTTTCGAGACTTTAAAGGAATGAGTATGAGATGACTGCAAGAAAAACTTTCAAGCAAGCAATGGATGGTTCAATTGCTTCAAAAAAAGATACAATCTGCATAATGTCCGAGTAACAGGAGATAAAATAAAATGTATTACGTAGTGCAGTACATACTAGTAATGCATATAAAATACCCCCCCAAAAAGGTCAAATACGTATAGGGCTTCAAGTTATGTCCATATCGACTTATGACCGATTGGTCAGAACAGAACCTGGTCGTAAATCGGGGAGTACCTGTACATGAAAGAAAATTTTTTCTTTTAGGTAATCCTATATTACCCCACCACAAAAAATCTTCCCTTAAAATGTCCCACCAACCACTAATTAGCTAGTAAAACTATTAATAATTATTAAACAGTGGCTTCAACAAAATCTTATAGGTATTATTAGGTACTTTTGAGAGAGAATATATAGACAAAATTTATAAATAAGTTATCAGGAATGCCAGAGTTTGGTTGTCTACCAAACTAACACTGGTATTTCTTGTAGAACAAACACAAAATCATCTTTTTTTATAGCAGTTAACTGCTAGTAAATCCTTGGTACAAAGGTGATACCTGGCAGATAGATACTTAAACAAATGTTCAAATCAGGTAACCCCAGACAGATGTCATTTGTTGAACTGTCTTGTCAAAACAGTTAAAAATTCTCTTTAGAAATGCCAAATTTTTCTGCTTACACTGAGTGTTTGAAGGCAGGTCTACCTTGTTGTCAAGCTGTCCTGAATTAACATGAAATATAGCAGTTTTAAATTCAGCTTTCTTATTTAAAGCAAACATCTGGTACTTCTGATGACCATATTTAATGATGCTAGTGAACGTGCAGGGTCTCTGAAAGCTGTCAGTATCAGTGGGGTATGTTTAACTCGTGCCCTTGACCCAAGTACATGAAATTTCTTAATATAAATTAATTTATAAGAATATTTTTTAGTCAGAATTGTGCCCCCGCATACCTCTGGTTCTTTTTCTATAGTGTATAGCACAATCAAAATCATCAAGTATCAGAAAAGGCAGCCTTAGATTAGATTAGATGCTATGATTGCCAAGTCAGAAAACAAACATGCAAATACTTTGAATAGTTTATTTTTAACATTAATTTTCACACTTATCTACCCACTAATGCAGTTGTTTGTTCTGCCCAGCAGGAGGCTCTACTACACCAGCATTAACATTTTAAAAAATGTACAGCTGTCCTGGTTAGTGTCCCCACAAATTCATTGATACTCAAAAATGCAATTCTGAGAGGATCACCACCTTTTTGTTTTCAAACTTTGTACATCACATTCTCACAAGCTGCATCATATTTCATCCTTACCCTAAATGCTTTTTTAGACCATTTAAAATTTACAAGGAATGTTAACCACTGGACTTAAAACACTGAAATCATAACAGAACTATTTTTCTTTCCCTGTCTCTTTCTTTATACTCCTAAAACATTGATACTAATCAGAACTTACCTCAAGATCTGATATTTTTCTCACAGCCTCTAATTTTTCCTGTAAAACTCTTCTTAAAGATTCCTGGAAAATAATAATAATAAAGAAAAAAAAAACTTATTTTATTTTGAAAAATAGTTTTTCAAGCCTGCTTAAATATTTTAAACATTTTTTCTCAAAAGATCACAAAACTCAAGGCAAGGAATATATCACAGACAAACAAATTTCTGGTGTCACTAGATATTTTTTTGCCACCCCCCCAAAATCTTTCCCATTTAAAATTCTTTCTATAACAATATTTCATGGCAACAAAATAGTCCACGACGCTCAAAACTGAAAGTACAAGTGGGTTTTTGCCACATCTTTAGAACAAATGAAATATTAAAAGTTAATGTATTAAGTAACTACTATTAAAGGAATCAAAGGAAATACCAACAGCAGCTTAAATTTTCTTATTTAAGGAAATGCTTTATAAAGCTGTTCTCCTCTACCAACCTTCCACAAATACTCCTTTTTTATCTTTATAGTTGTTAGCTGTGTTCCCAGAAGACAGATTTCAATGGGTTTCTCTACTGAAAATAATCCGGTTAATTAAACATACTTACTTTTGCTGTTGTTTCATAATTGTGTTTATCTTCTTGTAAGGCGACCAACTCTTGCCGTAACGTGTCTTCAGCATAATTCTGGTTACGGTTTTTTTTTAAAGAAAAAGAATAAGTTATATTATTTTATAAGAAAAGGTCTGAACATTATTTCCATCTTACCACAATGCATTATCATCATCATTAGTAAAAATCAGAAAGAAAAGATATCTTACTTTTGAGTAAGTGTTGAGTTGACTTTCTAAAACTTCTAACCGAGATAGAAGTCGGTCTTCATCTATCAGTGCCTATTTAGAAAAAAAAAAAGCATGGTGCATGTAAAAAAAATATACAAACAAAGCAATACTGCTTGAATAGAATAACCACAATCATTTGATAAATTAGAAATATATATAGATAGAGAAAGAGAGATTCATTCTTCATAAGGAGTCAATAAATAGCAAAATGTTAATTAATCTGGCTAACAATTCTCTCCCAAGTCATTAAAATATATGTACAACTCAAAATGCAATTGTAATGATTTCTTGCTTAATAGAATGTTGGTGCTAATAAAGCTGAAAGCCAATTTTTAAAATTATAATCTTTTGTCATTATTTTGTATGAAATTCAAACTAACTTCAGCATATACATGTTTCCTTTGAAAGAACTAATGTGGAGGCAAGACAAAAATAAACCAGTTATCCATCCAGAAAGTGTTGCTTAATCCCATATATAATTAAACTCAGCAATTCTACAGAGACTTCTGTTAATCAGATTATTGTCAATGATAATTTATTTCTAGTTTAAGCTAAACAGCACCCTCCATACGTGGAGCACCAAGGGAAACTTGTACAAAAAACAACAACAAAATACTAAGTATTTTCCATAGGTAAAGGATTAACAGTGTGTATGCTAAGAATAACCAGACCAAACATTTATCACACCCTTTCTTTCTCTTCTATAAAATAGGTAGTTTGAGAACCCACCTGCCATCCATTCTCTGAAGCTTCCTGTGTTCTTTGTACAAGCTCCTGTAAAGCCACCAGCTTTTGTTCCAACATCTGCTCTCTGTGTAAGGCTTCCTGTTAGTAACATACAAATCCAACAAGTTTCAGGAATATCTGGATTTCAATTTCAGACATAATAAAGTTGCATAATTAAAATGCTTTATTTATCTACCACTGTATTATTGTAATACAGAGGTTTTAAAAAAAAAAAAAAACAAAGTTTGTGTTATAACACAAAAATCTTACAGGAACCAAGCTAAAACATCCTGAGAGACAATTAGTAGTCATATCAAGTTAAAAGTATATTATAATCACTTAAGGTTATTTATTGTAAACAATTTATTTCATCTTTTAAAATTAATTTTAAGCCACGAGTTCTTATTCCAGAGCAGGTTGCTCAGAAACACATTTAGCTAACATCTTTTCAATATCAAAAAAATTTATAGAGAGTTTCTTGATGTACCAGGAATACAGTATATCTTTTTTAAAATTAGTGAAACCCTTTCACCGTGTGTGGTAAATTCTATTAAAACAAAGGCACTACATACTAGCTGTAAAAAAAAGAAAAAAAATTCTTATTTGATGAGACCAAATATCTAATCAATAAAAATAAATAGAACAAAGAGAGAAAAATTCATAAAAGTTAAAAATTGAGTGAAATGATATTAAAACGATAACTAATAAGACATTAATTAATAAATGTTAGCACTGTCTAGTTGCTGACTTAAACAACATTACCAGTTAGCTAATGAAGATCTTGGAAACTACTGAACTCACCTGTAGGTAGTGTGCAAGCTGGTAGAGTTCTTGTGACTGAATGGTGACACCTGGTTGAGATGGTAAGCTCAAATAGGAACTAGAGTTAGGATATCTGAAACAGAAAAAATAAATACTATGCTAACCATCTTGCTTCCACTAAGTACAACATACAGATCATCCACTCTAAAAGTTTTAATCTGCTGCTATTTTAGGTTCATGTCATCATATAAAATTTCATAATGTTTTTGACTTGAGACAACAATTTTTTCCTATCTAACCATACCTACTCCACTCAGAGATTTTATCAGTTTAAAAGTTAACATGGAAAATTAGAAAATGAAAGTTGTTGAAAGGAAGAAAAAAACAGTAAGAATTTTCTACTATAGGCTACAAAGCTCTGGCATAATTCTCAAACTATTAAGTCTAATTTGGAAATAATTATTTGAGTCTGTAGCCTAATTTTTATCATGTGGTGGTGCAGACCTCTGCAATTGCTCCATTTAGGTTGTTGATTATTAAGCAAGTAATAGAGAGCATAGAATAAAAAATCAACCAGTTTCAAACTTAAAAAAACTTGAGCCAACACTTGTAATAATCTCTTGCTTCATGGTTATAAATAACACTGACAGTCAGTAACCTGACTTAAATCCCCATCTCATCACTAATGTTCTGACCTAATTATGCTGTTGAAAAGTTGTTAAAAGGTACTTGAATTATGTCTACTCTATTATTTATATAAAACATGCATAACCTATTCTATTTCTCCCACTCTCAGGCGAGCAGTCTGTAGACAGTCTTCTGTTTGTTTTTTCTAAATGATACTTTCACTGATCTAAAAAATTTACTTTGGGGAAATGAAAGTTGTTAATTTTAAATGTGAAACAAAACAAAGCCCCATCAAAACCACATAGTATTTACTGGTTCATGCTTATTTCTGCTGGTATAAAACCTCAACATTTTCCCTAGAGGTGTCGCAAAAATAGTTAAATGCTTTTAATTGCTTATTTTCTCAAGAAAGAACAAAAATCCTCCACTTACACAGGTTTGGCCTCTCTACCATCTGGATGAAAAAGGGTAACTGTTGCAATGATACATCCATGGGTAACTAGAGAAAGAGAACAACATCAATGCACACAACCAACAGAACTGCTAAGATCAAAACGCCAACCACCACAGTATGCCAACCCCCCCCTGACACGTGCACACACAATGAACGCACTGACAATAAAAAAAATATAGATGCAATCTATAAATGAAAGATGACTTAAAGGCATAATAAACCAGATCATAGAGAGCGAATTTCTCGTTAGATGTAAGAAGTGACTTTAGCTCAAAATATAAATGGGTTTTCTTGTGTCCTACTTTAAGATGGAATATTAGCTAAACTTAAACAGGAAGTCCTTATTACGACATAGAAAAGACCAAGCCAATTATTGGTGTTGCAAACAACCTACACAAACATCTCCTCACATGACAGATAGGATGTAAACATTCTCTTTCTTTTTTCAAAAAGTTAAAAAAAAAAAAGAGAGACTGTTTTGGAATGAACTAGGTTGTTTTCATTAATATGATGAGACCAAAATAGAACTGCTGTGATATGAAAGGAATTTTTAACGTTCATAGAGATAAAATATCTGACATTTCAGCATACCCATGGACAAAGATTGCCAATGGTTCAGGTTACTGGTGATTGTTGTTGCTGGTACATGGGAGGTGGAGGCGCTAGTAGGTTTTTTCTAACTAATCAAAGTAACCCGTAGCTCACTGATCGTGTGTCAGTCTGATGAAGTAAGTAATAAAAAATAAAGTTTTAGAATACACGTTTGTGGGTTTTTTAAATTAAAAAAATTATAATAGTCTTAAAAATTTCAATTATAAGCCACCAAAATATATGGTAGTCTATCATGTTAACAACAGTAAGATATATTGACCATGGTTGGATTACCAGCAGATTATAGGTGATCAATGTACTAATAACCAAAGTCTATGGTGTAATTAAAAAATGGCTGACTGTTCCAAATTTGAATTGGTAAGATTGCTTTTTTAAAAGCTTCCAACAGTAAAATAAAAATGCATATTTTTAAAATAGCATTTCTCCGCGATGAAGGTTCTATAGTTGCCTTTATTTTCAGCTTTAATCTCTAAACTGCTTATTACTCTTATCTTTGAGGATCATCATCTTGTGATTATAAGAATCACTCAGCTATTTTTGAAAACTAATACAACTACAATCTTAAATGTAACCAGATATCAGATGACATCCATGAAATGTATACACCATCAAAGGCTCTGAAAGCCATAAAAAAATCATCTTGGTGCTTTTAAAATATCTTAATGTAAATATTTATTATATGATGCTAAGCAAAAGTTCCTATTTGCAATAAACTAGAGATTCTCAGCAGCAGATGAATGTGAAATAAAATGGATTATTCAAAAGTTTGCTAGATTATTCACAGGGTGTCAGGAAGTCACTCAACTTATATAAAAAAAAATCCCCTTCTTTAAACCGAAGCATTCTTAAACCCTTCTGTGCAAGTTGGCTGAAACTACCCCATGCAAACCAACCAAAAACAGTTGGACATTGACGAGTCATTTAATGCTCACCTCCATCTATATTTAATGCTTTATTTTCCTGGAAAAGTGAAATTTGAACTACGCATATTACCTAGTTGCTTTATTTACTTGCTGAATGATAGAATCCAACAATGAATCCTTTCCTTCTGATGATGTGTGGGTCTTGAGTATGCAAAACTCAGATCTTCCATCATTTAGCTGGTTGGAGAGAGCTATGCAGACACATCAAGGAATGCCTCAAAAACGGAGAGAAACAACAATGGCAAGGTCGTTAAGTGGAGTTAACAGCATGCCATTGGCATTTTCAGTCTGTTGGCTTGAAGATTGATGTTCCTGATGACATAAGACCAGTGAATTTTTCTATGAGTGATATTAAAAAAAAATTCTTTCACCATATATTTGAAGAGATTAAATGTTATGTGCCACAAACCCAGAGAGAGGCAGGCAGAGCTGACAACAGCTGGATGGACGCAAAGATGATGAGAGTATTTGTAGCAATAAACATAACTATAGGTCTCTATTCTGTGCCATCCAGTAAGGACTATTGAAGTGAGAACAACAGACTAAGTGCCAAAAGTTATGATAGTGAGAAGGTTAAAAAAAAATTGAATCAGTATTGGTACCTCTGTGACAACAGTAGGGTGATTTTACTCTCCATTTTTTTACTTTTTGCACTGTAAATTCAGTTTTTCCTTTCATTTAGATTACTGAGCTATGCACATCATTTGTGTTATTTGAGTCACGCCCTGACTTCTCAATGTTTTTAAAATAATTTTAATCAGGTAGGTAGATTTTCTGTGCAGTTACCCTGGAAATTGTCTGACCTTTTGTGCATATTAAATATTGCATTTTCTAGAAAACTGGGAAAGGGTTAAAGGAACTGTCATTGCAAAGTTGTATTTCAGCAAGATTTAAAATTCTGTGGTAATAATTGTTACACATTCCAGCTCACTCAACCACCATAAACAATGAGAATAAACATTTTTTTAATACTACTAAGCCAAAAACTGCCTGAAAATAGCACCGTAAGTACGACACCATCCAAATATATGACAACCTCATAACAGATGCTGGAAGTGACATCCGTTTTCAAAATTAACAAAATTTTTTTCTCATTTCATAATATCTAGTAATGTGCTCCTTTGTTAGATGTTATTTCTATTTAAACCACAGCCTAACTATTAGAGCAATAACAGTGAAGCTTATTCAGAATTTAAAATGCTCAGTGGAAAGTTTGAAATACACCATCATGTTCACAGAATGTAAAATACTAAGAATTTAGCTACAAACCATTTTGAGTGGTTAAGGGTAAACCTAATAATAAATACTAGGCATCTATCTTTGCAACTATTTAGACCAGATAAATCCCCAAGAGTTCACTGCTCCTCCACCAACACGATGAAAGTTTAAACAAAGATTGTTGCTTAGCTTACTTTTTTCACCTCTCCGGTTGTTCTCCATCACCTCGACCCCAAACTGGATGAGGTCTCCGGAAAAAATCTCCCTCGGAGCACTTTCCTCGGAACCTTTGCTAAGCCGCTGGTTGTTAACAAATGTACCATTGCTACTTTTTGTGTCCTGGAGATGAAACTGCAAAAACACAACGGAGACTATGACAGCTTGAGTGAAATTAAATCATGAAAACAACATGCAGCGGATTGTAATAAAAAACAACAACAAAAACAACCAACCGTGTTAAACTTTAGCTTACATCAATCATAGTGCTTCGGTATTATAACCGAGACCATACAAACAGGCCCCCCTCCCCTACAGTAGTAGTTAGTTCAACCCAATCTGTGCTTGCAGTGCACAGTATCAACATATAACATCTCAGTGTAGCCATCTCATAATAGCAGTATATACCTCTATTTTCTTAAAAAAAACAAAAAGAAAACAAACATGCACACATGCGGACATCACTGATAAGAGCTATGGTACTCAGATATAACTAAGATCAATTACTACAGTAAAACAAAGATGGCATTATTTAACATAAGACCCAGCACTGACATAAAAACACTGAACACACTCAATTTAAAGCATCCTGGTATTTAGAAAAAGAAAAACAACAACAACAACAACAAAACTACAGGATTTCCTGTCAGTAGCTCATTTATCTAACTTCTTTGGTTCGTATCATGACAGCGTTGGTTAGATTTAAGCTGAAAAAACAATAACAAAACCACAAATATAATGAAGCAAAAAGAAAAGTTTACTGTGTACATTCAACATTAGTGCCAAATGATCCCACTCTACTAATATGGTATCTGGTTAACATGTTAACTATGCAATCAATAACTGACAAGGTGTTGTACAAGTATCTTCATTTGTTCCATGCAATTTCCATTTTTTTTAAATTAAAAAAATTGTAAATAAACTGGTAAAAATTCTGTTTGGCTCATCACCTATTGGAAGCATTGAAAGGTTAAAGAAAACTTTTAAGGGAGACTGAAGAGTTTTACGAATGAACTAGACGCTTATTTCGAATAGTGGCTATACATAAGCTGAAAATCTCCTGACTTCCAACAGCGTACCCCTTACAGATTTCATTAAATATACTATATAGACAGTAAAAAGAAAAACAACAAACATGCATAATATTCTAGATGTGAACATATTTGTCTCTGTCAAGTGTTATTCTATCTCTCATTTATTTTAGGAAGTAAGAGATCGAGTTAAAGTTGTTAGTAAACTGGTACTAATCCCTCTATTTACTATTAATTTGGGTTTAAAGATTTCCATCCTTTTTACCACACCAAAGAATGGAGTTTTTTTAATAACCCGTCAAATAGAAAAATTCCTCTCACTTTTGTTTCAAGTCAAAATACAGACCAGTTTAACAAAACGATTACTAATAACTATTACATTTACAACAACCATAAATATTTAATACTAAAGATTTGCAAAAAATCTATCTAAAACTCTAGTAGCAAATGCAAAATTAGCGAGCATTTAGTCTGCTAATGATGTCCCCCCTTCTGAATTGCTATTTTCCCCTGGTTAAAAGCACAGACATTACCAAAATTTATCAGCTTCCATGTATAGTGCGCATGCACAAACTGCTCCTAGCATTACAAATTTAGGAGCACTTTGAACATTTTTTAAAGGAGCATTAAGACAGTAAAATATTAAAACAACCTTTGATAGAAAATAGCCAGTTATTTCACTTTACTGGTTTGTCCCACTCAAATGTCAACGAACACTGGGTGTTTGCAAAATGTGGCTGACGGTCACCATCTCTTAATCCTGCTCTATGTGCATAATGAAATAAATATTTATATAAAATAATTTTCATATTTTTAAATAAAACTATTTTAATTTAGCACAAACATCTATATATTACAATAAAATAACATTTTAACATTATTAATATTAAACCAGCTTAAAGTTTATGTTTACACACACATATATAATCATCAGTGTAAAGTTACATAAGTTTCACATTATCAATTGTCACTCAGTTCTGGATGCTTCCAAGAATTTTCTGTACATAATGACTACCCAACCAAACTATATTTAGCTACTAAAAAAACCAGGAAGAGATAACCAATGCAAAGTTCTGTTTAATAGCTATGATCATAAAGCTTAATCTAAACCTAAAAACCAACAAAAATACTAAAAAATTAGACTTTGTGATTTACTTAACAATTCACTCTTTAATTACCTGCTAAGTACAACAAATCTTTTGGTTAGATACATAACTATAATAATGTCAAACATATTTATATGAGCAAATTTCTAAAAAGCATTTAGGATAATTTATCTTTGATAAAAACCATTCTTATTGATGGAGAAATGATTGGTAGCCTACTTAACAAATATATGAATTTATGGGAAACTTAACATAACAAAAATTTAATAAAATCTGGATAAACTTGAATGTTTGGTGGGGATTAAATCAATTGAAAATTGTTGTGCAGTATACTTGTAACACCTGAAGATATTCAAACATCCAAGTTCTAGCTGTACCAGCTATATACCAGGATAAAGTACAAACTATTCTAACAAAAGAGAGATTTTAATGACAAACTTATGGCAGAAATTCAGCAGCTTTAACAGTAATTCATTATTGTGGTTTTAAAATGAAAGTTTACAGGAACTTCACCTTTAATTGCCTATAAAAGAAATTAAAAGTTCTTTTGCAATACAGTAAATTGAAAGATAAATGATTAAGCCATCTCACCTTTAGACAAAATGTATTAATAACAGTAGATTTTAAATATGAATAAAATAAGACTATTTAAGTGTTCCTTAGGGTAGTGGGCATAGAAATAGTTATAGCAGAAGGATTGTAAACAAAATAAACACCCCAACAGACTCTCTCTGGGTTTATATATTGCAGTAGTAAAGAAATATCACACATAACTCTGTACTTAGTTGAATGTGGAGTTTCTTCAGTTTTAATTCCTAAAACACAGATGGAAATTAGGGTACATAATGTAACTTCATCTGCCCACTGCAGTTAGAAAAAAATCAGGATCTAAACTAACTTTTGAAGCCTTTCATAAAAGGACAAGTGAGGCAGACAAACATACACAAGTTTTAATTAAATCAACTTTATAGCTTCCCATTAAAAAAGTATCCAGGCAACAGGTGCCTATGGTATAAGGCAAATAATTCTGTTATGGATATTATTAGTGGTGTTTTACTAGAAAAACTATATGTAACATGTACAGCAAACCCACTGAAAATCAGATTTCAATCAGAAATCAGACCCTTATTTTTCTTTTTTAAAATTATATTTTACAATTTCATTTCCAACAGTATCTGATAATTTGAATTTTAAACCTTTTAAATCAAAATACATCTATAGTTGAATCCAAACTAAGTAAACCTAATGAAATTTTAATATTTTAAATAAAGAAAGGGTATATCTGCATTATGTATATATATTTTCAAAACTTATTCTAAGCTATCCCAAAAATAAAATGTTATCAACTATAAGAACAGAAAATAAAAGTAAAAGTTAGCTCTGGGCATTTTCTTTCGCAGAATGGTAATTAGCTAGAACAAAAATGTTTTTTTACTAAGAGGCCTATACAAAGATTTGACAACTAATTTTTTAGCCTTTGAACTTAATGAAAATACATGGATCTTTAAGTCACAATCCTATCTATCACCAATGACTCTGGTCTTGAATTGAACATCATCATTCACTAGAATAAATGGGATATAAACCTGCCAAAAAATCTAAACAACATACACATACACACTAGTCCCTCGATTTAATGAAGTAGGGGACATAAATACTGACTGTTATAAGGGAATCTGTTTAAAATTGAGAATACAGAAATCTGGGCAAAGGAAGTAAATCCCGATAAGCCTACAGATTAAACCTGGATGTAAAGGTCTGTTGCCGGTCATAATTGGTGATAGTTCCAGGAAAAATGTGTGTGTTGGTTGTATTCCCAGTTGTGTTAAGCAATCGCTGATATTATATCAAAGAAAAAAAATGAAGGACTTTCAATATTGTCATTAGTGATGCCTGATCTTGTGATACAATTATAAAACAATAAAGATCAAACCATGCCAGGTGTAGTGATACGTGCATGGCATACTTACTCACTCTGTCATAACAACAACAACAAAAGAACAAATTTGATTGAACATCTGTAAAACCTTGAAATATACGTGTGTATATATTTTCTTTATTAAAGTCTATGGAAATTTATGTAAAAATTTATTTTTTAATGAAAAAGTCTGTTACTTTTTTCTGGACTACTTTTCATTTTTCCTATTTAGCAAAATCGATAATAGGCCATAGGTGCAGTGGACCAACATCCCTGGACTCAAGCCACTAGTCCAGTTTCCAGGTAAACAATAGCTTCAGAGCAGCCCGGTATGATAGTCTTTTTCGTATCACTCTCGTCGTCATTGTCAGACATCTCCTCAGCCAAATTCACTCAATTTTGAACAGATTTCACAATATCCCTCTCAGAAAGCACTTTGCTAGTTGGAATTTCTTCTTCAGCTCTAGCCAATCACGCACTACGGCAGAAGAAGCTTACATTCCCACGATGTTCACGTGTCATTCAAATCTATCTGTACCAGCAGGTCACGGGATACACTTGCCTGGCTACCCCCAACTATGAATCCTTGCAATTACATTTAAATTCTCATCAACTGTATAAGCTTTCTGTTTTCTGAGCAACATCACAGAGTACAAGAACCAAATAGTTTTTTCTATTTAAATTTTTACTTGTGTAACTGTTTTCAAATATGGGCCACTTTATGGCAGACTTCAAATGGAAAATGCTGCTGCCTGTTGTTCTGATGTCTGAACACTGAGTGGCAAATGGGAATACACTTTTGAGTCTGAATACTACACATGTATAGACAGAAAGCCGGAAAATAAAATAATCAGTACGACATTTTATTGGTTTTCAATGAACATTACCAGCGATAATCACAGACAACCATACATGGCTGGACACTGAGATCGTCAATATAGGCTTTTTACCATATGCTCACAGAGCTGTACATAGTTAATGATATTTCATCCGCCACTGATTTTTGCCCCCCCCACAAAATGCCTTACTGTTTTTAAGAATATGGGGGGGGGGAACCTACTCATGTTTTATTTGACCCCAAGTTAAATCAAGGAGCCAGTGTATTAAGTTCAACCAATGGGTAAGGTGTAACGGACAGACAGATAGCTGGCCGGCCTATTGTTGAACATAGTGAAAATAAATTATTCTGTTAGCAACAAGCCATTTTAAAAAAATTTCTGGAAGTTTGGATGGATTAAAAAGAAAACAAACATAACTTCAGAGAATCCAACAGGTGTTTATATCTGCAAAAAGCCAGAATGAGCCCCCTACCAAATTTGGTTTATAAAGATTTGAAGAAATGTAAAGTTGAATTTCTTGTTTTAAAGCCTAAGTGATCCATTTCTTTGTAAGAAACACATGAATCTATGAAATCAAATATTTAAACATTATGGAGAAAAAACCCTTAAAAAATAATAAAAATAAAAAAGTCAGATTCTTTAGGAAAACCAAGACTGATGTGTTTCTAGGGTCTTCTGTAATAAGCTCTCAATCCAACTGAAATATTAGGGAAGAAAGCATGAAAGCTGTGGAGAACCCCCTTGTCTTATTCCTTATGCATTTGTTCAATATTAAATGGATTAACAGTTATATATATATATACAAATTAAAACATTATAAATAAAATTATTTCAGAGACATAAAACACTAGTAATTTAATATCCCTTGGCCAGTCAAATGGTAACCCTGTCTCTGAACAATAAATGTGGGATTCTGTGCTGCGGCTCGTAACTTTAAACTCACATAAACCAAAAGAAAAACATTGTTAAAAGGAACACTTCAACACAACCAAAGTACATACTAAATTCTTCTTTAGCTCTGTAAAGGGTTTATTTTATCGACATTAGTCTTAAAATAGGTGAAGCTAGTGGTTAGACTACTGGACTGCCAACCTTAAAAGACTGAGTTTGATTGCCAGCACAGACCACTGGCAAAGTCTGCCATCACTCCTTTGGCATCGTTTCTTCTACCTAAAACCGAAGAGTTCTAATGCGATGCTAATAATTGCTACTCTCCTCTCGCTTACCAATAACCTAGTCTTTAAAATTTACCCACATGAAATATTCAGGTATTTTCTTTTCTTTCACATTCCTTTTTTGCTGACTTCTGCCAGTTTCTTTTTATAAAATCTAAAAATCTTTACTAGTACTTACCTGAGACAGCATTAATACATTGTAATTTTGTCCAGCATGGACAATAGTAGTTTAATGCACAACACAGTATACCTAGTAGGCACCTTGTATTTCAAAAAAGAATTCGCCTCAATAAAATTTCTTTTGTTTGTTTAAAATGAAAACAACTTATATTGTGATTTTTTTTTTTTTGCACTATAAGCAAAATATTACTTAGCTACAAATTCCAAGACAAACATATGCACAGTGCTGTATATAAGACAGGAGAGAAGAAATGATTTCTTTATCGCTATCTAGGACTCCTTAACAAATAAAAGGAACTATCTGTTTGGTGAAGGACAAAGGTGAAGTTATAGATAGTAGCTCCTGCATGCAAGGATAACCACCAACAGATCAAGTTGCTAGACAAAAACCTATTGGTAAGATCAAAGATAAAGTTCTAACTATAACATATCCAGCCAGGATTTAAGAATGCTGAGAACTGTTCTCAGGTGACTTTCCAATCATTCTACCCTCTACCGTACATTAATCAAAAATGTGTTTCTTAAAATAATCTACTAATGAGTGATGTAAGTAAATCAAAACAGACAATTCTAGCTGCATAATCATGCTAAACAGTTATGTATGTTGGCAGTTCTGATGATTTTTTAAATTATGAATTCATATGGAAAACAAAATGCATCTGATTAAGAACTGTGAAAAATCATTAAAAATTATTAAATATATCATTTTACAAGTTGAACTTTTTAAAAACAGAATAATTTTTATTACCATAAATTGAAACATTACCATGATAATGCTTTAAAAATGATCTACAGAAGTTTCAAATTATAACTAATAACTGAGAATTTTAACAACTTGGTTATTTAATTCATCTGTTAACCGGGAACCAAACACTGAAGATAATCAAAGATATTTAGACCATTAGATTACCGACAAAGAAGTTTCTATGAAGCTTTGCCAAACCAAACAGACTAGTACCAAAGCTTTACCAGAATTATCACATTTCAGCATTTTAAGCCAAATGAAAAGAAAATCCTGAAATCTATGTCAGGTATTTACAGGTTTATGTTAACAGCTTGTTTTTGTAATTGATAGGCAATGATCTGGTAGTGAACCCGGCCCACAAAACTGGAAAATGTAAATAATTATAATTGAAGCCTCTTTATGTCAGTTGCAGTAAATGAATATGACAGACAGTTAATGCGTGCTTGCATTATCAGCACTTTACCGACTAAATTTGTAGTTAATCTGGTACTGACCATCACTGTGGTAGAAAGCAATGACTTATAAATCTTAGTGACATTAACAGAGAGTGAGAATCTGCTGTGCTATAAATACTATCATTCTGCTTGTATACCTAAAGAAAATTGTTCAGAAAAAATGTCTGTGGAAAGTGTGAGACAGAGCTCTCCAAGCCAACTTTACAAAGTCAGTAAGAGCTGCCCTAAAACAGCTGCAGTACCTATATCAACACACTGGATGCTAAGCTAATTCATCAACTTCAGATAAAAATATTCACCAATCTGTTTCTTTCAAATCAAACATGGAAAGAAGATAAAGAGAGACTTCTTACTGAGACAGACTCAAAAAAACGGAGCGATTGAGATTTATGAAGCCCCTTCTTCTCGTGTTCTTACATGATGGTATTTCCCATTAATATTAATGTTCAAGATATATTGGAACTTTTTTTTTTTTTTTTTGCTAATGATCATTTAAGCACAGGTTCCAGAAGAAAGATAATGAGGACTATTTTTGATTAAGTGTTGATTTTTTTTCTCTCATTTGGAAGATGCTGACATTGTAATTATTCTAAAATTGCTTCTTTACAAGACTTAAATGCACATCTAATCACCACCTTGGATTCAGGCATCTAGTCCTATTTCTGCTGTTGGTTCTTCCTCTAGGTCAGGTTTCTAGATATTTTTAAGAGTAAAAGATAGAGAAAAAAAACCACAAACCTGGTAAAATTTTCTTAATACATTCATTCCAAGTGTAAATCCTTAGATAACTTGTGAAAAATCATATTTAAAATAATCTTTTCTATATTTTATAACTCTACTATAAGAATTTTCAAACAACAATATGTTAATAACCAGAAACAAGTAATGTTAAGCCAGGTACTGAGACAATTATTTTTAGATGGGATTCTTCCAGATCAGCTAATGAAATTAACTTTACTTAAAAATAATTTTAATTCTCAGTTTTTAAAAACATTTACTATAGTAAACCCTTCTGCATTTTTTCTAGTGATTACCAAAATCAGTTTTGACTACAGATTCTTCATCACAAGTAAAAACAAAAAAAAAATCCATGTCTACTAAAACCAGATTACACAATGGTAAAAATAATAAATATTAAAGATTATATTGTGGAGATATTCAAAAATAACAACAAAACCTTTAGGCCAATCATAACCTGACAAACTAAATTTGGGAGTCTGAAGATGTTTCTATTTTTAAAAAAGCTTGCTCTCTCCATTGTTAGTTGGCAGAGGAAATTTTAATTATACCTAACGGAAAAAAAACCAACCAGTTCTCACACAAGGTTCTCGGTGCTGTACTGGTGAACCGTTAACACTCTGCTCTTCAGGTGAATCTGGTTTGAAGATTGGCATTACCAAATGACAAACAACACATTTCCATTGTGGGCAAAAGTTCCATTATTTAGTTACAAAATCTACTCTTCTCAGAAACCAAATTAACAAAAACAAAAAACTAACAAGACATTAAAAAAATGTATTACTTTTAAACATCCAGAGATCAAAGCAATTTAAAAATTGCCAACTTGTTTCCTTAAGAAAAAAACAAAACAAAAAAACTTTAAATCAAAATCTACAATATGATGTCACGTTTTCAGTTTGCCCTAGAAAAAAAAATACAATGGCATTTTTAAAGTCTTAACAGTTATATTTTTGAAGATTTACACTAAAAATGCTATCAATGTTGTTGTCATTTTGAACTTTAGTTAATCTTTTAAAATATCAAAATTAATATTTCTATTTATGATGTTAAAAATACTTAAAAATTCTTAATTTAAAATTTTTATGATTATTTTAAAGTCAAAGTGCACCCACTGGCCTGAAAAGAAGTTAAGTTCATAGCATCAATCTAAAACTACTAGCTGTAGAGGAAGAAAGGTGAGACATCAAACAGGCAGTGTTCCCATTTATAAATTAGGAATATGTATGTAAAAGAGAAGGGCCCAGATACGTGTACATATGCAGTAAATAGTGGATGAAAAAAAGCAAGCAAGCAAGCCAGGCAGGCAGCCAGCTTTACAGGCAGCGAGATTTGTGGAAGGAGTTGTGGTATCTGGGACATACCAATCTAATGATGAACATACTGCAGCTGATGTAGTACACCCTTTAATGAAAAAGAAAATCTAGGCTGCATATGTTAGCAGATAGAGAGAGAGAAAGTAAAACCTATTTGGTTTAGCTCTAGCCTGCCTATATTCCAAGTGAAGCATACAAAATAGTTAACATTCATTCCAATGGATAATGCAAAATCAAAATTTATAAATCTAAACAGTAATCAAATTAAAACACCCCAGATTAAGGTGTACCTAATACAACTTTGTGCAAGCAATTAGACAATGTTTGTTACCAAACCTAGCAAATGGATATGAAAAAAAAACACTAACCAAACCAATATAAAAGGGAGAGCATGGCAATACAGTCATAATCACAAAATAGAGAAAATAAACACATTCCCGTCATATTATTGTTTAGATAATAAAGAAGAGAGCAACAGAGTTAGATAGAGTCTCCAAAAAAAAAAATTATGTATGTATGTGTATGTATATATATTTTTTAAAATTTGGCTGACATTTTATTAAACACTATCCCACAATTTATCTCATGCATCTACAAGTCTTTAAAAAGAATTTTGAAAATTAATATGATGTTTGTTTGGTGTTTCAGCTAATTAACAATCATTTCATCTGCCAGTTTTCTTTTATTTGCTGGTAACTACTAAAGAATTAATATCTACTCTTGATCATCAATGAATTATTGAAATTGCTAAACACTTTCTCTGTTTAGCAAATGGCAAACTAGTTAGTCATTGTGTGGATTTCTCTCAAATATGAGACACAGTTTCAATCTGTTTGTCAGTCTTATCAACCTATCAGCAGCTAAGTGCACCACTCTCCCTGTTAAGTCTATGATTTTTTCTTTTTAAATTTCTCCATGTTCAATAGCTCAGTGATATCTTGTTTGGTCTGCTACTTGTTGAAGTGTTTGGAGAATTTGCTTGTCTTGCTTCTACAGAAATTTAAAACAAACTTCTGTCCAAAGTTTCTATTAGGTTGTTACAAATGTTTTGTCGGTTTTTATATTATGTTAATTTGTGGTTCATTTTTTGCATGTTTGTGAAGGTGTATGTAGATAAGTTGTATATTGTTTTGTAGCATGTGCTTTGGCATACATTATGCAAAACCTACCTTTTAAAAAATCATAAAATGGATATTTGTTTCAGGGTTCTGACAGCGATGGTTTGCAAAGTTTCAATCAGATGTGAGTCTCGAAGATGAGGAACATAGTGGACATCCTTCCAGCTGTGATAAGGACCATCTCAGAGCCTCAGTTGAAGCTGATCCAAGAAAAACGGTGAGAGAAATTGCTGGAGAGCTTGATGTGAGCTCTGCAACTGTTTCCTGGCATCTTGACACAATCGAGCAGGTGAAAAAGTTTGACAAGTGAGTGCCACACGAGTTGAACGAACAATAACAAAATCGTCGATTGGAGATCTGCTTTTCACTTGCCATAGGAAACAAAAAATGACCCATTTCTTGACCGAATCTTTACGCGTGATGAAAAATGGATCCTTTACGACAATTGCAAACAATCAGCACAGTGGCTCGACAAACACATGGCACCTAACCACATTCCAAAATCCAGCCTCTACCCAAAGAGGGTCATGGTCACTGTCTGGTGGACTGCAACTGGTGTCATCCACTATACCTTATTGGAATCTGGCGAAACCATCACAGCTGAAAGGTACTGCCGTGAATTAAACGTTACTCACCAGAAACTCTCCCAATGACAGCTGGCATTGGTGAATCGAAGAGGCCCAATCCTGCTCCACAACAATGCTCATCATCGTGTTGCAAAAGTGACTGTTCAGAAACTTAACATATTTGGGTACAAAGTTCTCCCTCATCCAGCCCATTCACCAGACCTTTCTCCCACAGACTATTATTACCTTTTCAAACACCTCGACAGCTCCCTCTGTACGAAATCCTTCTCAAACCAAGCAGCAATTGAAGCTGCCTTCCAACAGTTTATCGACTCTGGAAATTCAGATTTTTTTCAAAATGATAAAAATGCACTTGCAACTTGTTGGCAGAAGTGATTGATTGTAATGGAACTTACTTTGATTAATAAACTTCACATTCAGCAAAGATGAAGTCTCACTGTTGTGGTAAAAAAAAAACAAAAAAAAAAAATACTTTTGTAAAACATCCTAATAGATTCTCACCCTACATTTGAACCAGGTATCAATTTGATTTTTTTTAAAATGAATTACTTCAAATTATTCCATCATCATTACTTCCTCTGTATTAGGTTTAAAAAAGAAGAAGAAAAAAGATTTTCATTAGTTGTTCAATGAAAAATATATAAAACTGATGAAAAATGAAACAAAATAAACAAGTTTATAGAATCTGGTTAGCAACAAAAAATATAAAAATGCTGTCAAAATAAAGTTAAAAACCAACTATTATCGTTGTTCAATTCAAACTTAGCGACACCTTGAGAAAGCAAAATTTGGGTGATGACAAATAAGCAACAACAATAAAAAAGTGTAGCCAGGTCTCAGATGTTTCATCCAGCTTTACGATCAAATGAAGGTATTTTAAGTCAGTCATTGTTTGAAATAGCCACTGATGGTGCATATTCATAAATTGGTCTTGCATCAAAACAAAAAAATTTATATTTAAATGTAGCATACATCAGGTTAAAGTAACTCTTAAGGTGGTAAAAATGATCATGTTTTTATCTCAAAGACATTTTCAAATTAGCCACAAGGGCTTCATGTACCATATAAATCAACAGCTGCAGAATGGTTCTACACCAACAGTAAGCATAAAGGGTGTGTTCATGCTACAAACAGATCAATAGTGCAGCAGCAGCAGCAGCTGCATAGATACATTCCAGATCCTACAAACTACTTGTCAAACAGTTGGTAGCAAACTTGCCACTGCATGCAGAAATGTCATGGCCCACTAAACATAATTACAAACCTACAATGAATAGACAACACATTATGTGAACTTTATGCTGTATGTAAAGCTGACTCTTGAGTGTTTTTTTTTTATATTCATGATGCAGACCAATCTTGTCCTCAAGAAGAATAACAATGGTTCACAGATGACATTTTAAATTGCACCACAGCTACTTTATCAACTAATAACAGTTCATATTAAGTACAGAGAAATGTATGATCAAACTCATGATATACCCTTCCTGATGAATAAAAATGAACATGGATACCACTGAGTGCTCCAGGCACAAATGAAATACAATTCTAAACTAAGATACTATATGATTATAAGATTTTTTAAAAAAGGCATTTCATAGTGCTGCCAAAAAAAATTCATGTGGCACAATGTGTCTAGTACAAGGTTCAAGTAGTTGGTTTTGTCAAAATATACAAGGAGGGAGTGAACAGCATGGAACATATTTCAAAATGCTGGTTGTAAGCACTCTCATTTCAATCATAGTAGTAGTAGGAGTTTTTGAACAATTTCAAGAATCTATGTCAGAAGAAATGGAATCATCATTTGACTATTAAGATGATACTTTTATTGGTTGCCCAAGTCACCATGGTGTAACAGTGAATGCATATAACACTAAACTCTACATACTTTATGTTTTAAGTTATTGTGTCTGAACTTATAAATTGATATCTTAAGCTTATCGGTTTCTTAAATAAATTATGAGCACAATCACTGTGCCTTTTTGAATCCATGCTGTTTGGTCATTGACAATTCTCTCTATAAGATTTATTCCTAAAATATATTACCATTATATCCGAGTCGTTACATTTTTTGTAAACAAACACTATTACATTCTTTAAGAGGGCAATATCAACTTTAATCTCCTACCCATTACATGACTGGAGAAAGTATAAATTTCTACTATGACTGAAAATGATGAATAGGATTTCATAAGCACATGCTTATATCCCTTCCAAAGCCAACTGCATAGCAGATGACATAACTCAGACTGGTATTCAAACTTTAAGACTTCAGTACAGACAATAGTATTATCAGGATTTTTTTTTAAAAAAAGAAAGAGGGTGTGTGTGTGTGTGTGTGTGATTGTTTGTTATTTAAATTTCATACACAAAACTTTGCATCCAGGCAAAATAAAAATTCTGTGCTACATGCTTCCCATTCGTCTCTTCTGATAATAAATACTGACCAACCATATGAACATCAAGACTCATACCTTTTAGATCAGAAAGTTAACAAAACAAAACAATTTTGTCTTAGGTTCAGCCCACAACTACCATGAAATTAAATTAGACTGATAACACCTAATTATCTATCTTCCAGCATAACAATCAATTTAAAATGTTTTATGGAATAATAAAGTAAATAATTCATAATGAAGACAACATTTTATTGTTGTTACAATACAATGAGTAACTCCAACATCACTTAGATGGTCACCAATGAAAGAAAGCTCATCAGACTTATTTAAAACCCAATAGGGTTCCTTTACTTTTAATGTTGCAGTGTGTATGCACTGTTTCAAATACCAAGATTCAATTGCTGTGTTATTTAAGAAAAAATAAAAGAACTAAGCAAAGTCTTAAAGATTTCAAAACATACAAAAGCTTCCCCTATCTAAGAAAATAAACAAAAATTAGGAGATAACATCCAACAGATTTTTTAATCTTCAAATACTCATCTCAAAACATTGGAAGCTCCAATACCAGGTCTGCTGAAGAACTATCATGTAACTATGGTAACTGCCAAACTTGTGATGTTCTTATGCATCTATTGCTCAAAAGTTGTTTGTAGATTCTGGCTAATTATAAAATCACCAATTTATTATCTGGTTGTTCGTGGATCTTTACAGCTGATGTTGATTTATTTCATTTTTAATTACTCAGCAGCTGTTACATTAACTTATTATACATAAATAAAAATAAATTAGTCAAGTAAAACAACTTTAGACTAAAGATGACAAAAACTGCTATTTTAAACATTTAGAGTAACAAGAGACATGTTATGATTATTACTTTGATGATTTCAACAGAAATTGAGGTCAGTCATCAACATCAGAGATACAATGACTCAACTCCCATTACTCTTCTTTCAATCACAGACTAAGTAACCTTCATAGTATAAGAACCAAAAAGAATATGCCATTTCTCTTTACAATTAAAAAAAAAAACAAACAAAATATTTGAAACCTCTTTTTAATAAGCAAAAAAAAAACATGCTTCCTTTTGATTTGCATCTAATCTCAATACACAAATTGGATGGTGGCAGGAGCAGACAGAATAAAAGATGTTTTCCATTATCAAAATCAGTATTTTAAAATTAATTTTTAAAGGTAATGTGGAAACTTGTAAAAAGCTTAAGGAATGTAGCTATACTAAAACAGATTTAATATGGCATGAACAGGAGAGATTTTTAAAAAATTTTTATAATTCCTTAAACATTTCTTTTGTGAGCAAATCTGATTTTAAAAGAAATTTTGCATTTTAACTTTATAATCATTGTTTACTACATACATAAAAAACTATGTTAATTAAAAAAAACAAATGAGATGTAAATTAGGCAAACAGCTGCACAATGAGTTAGGTTTTCCTTTAGAATTCAGTGGACATACTTCAGTAAGAATATTTCACAAATTATGTAAAGAGTTCCCCGATCACCTGTTCAGTTAGTCTGAACCTATTAGGTGAATAAAAACAGCTAATTCATTCTTTAGCTGACAAGACCGCACTGCATTGCATTACAGTAACTTCATGCTAAATCTTTTAGGTTCAGAACGATTGCAGGATATTGGCTAAGTGACATTTATTAGTTTGAAACCCAATCTGAAGCTGCCCTTAAAAAACAACAACAACAAACAGACAAAAAACAAAGTATATGCTGGATTGAAATAAAGAGAGATCTATCTTTTCATATCAGAATCTGATATTTTAGAGGATAAGAAATAGCCAACGAATGACTAACTATATATTTCGTTGAAGATAACTCTCCAAAATATAATTGAATTAAAAATGTTTTTTTTTTTAAAAAAAACAACATTTACAATGTTTGATTGATTTATTTTTAATCATCATTATTTAGAATCAGTACTTTGGTTAAATGCTTAGTATTAATCAACTTGTGCACATCATAAAATATTCATCATAGTGCTTGTAGAAAAACATAACTGAAATGGATATGACTAATTATGAGGTTGGCAGGTCAAAGGCACATTTCCATTTAAAAAAATACTTTTGATAAAATGAGTTAATATGTCACATTTTAAAATAACATTAAAAAATTATTTCAATGTATACAGAGCCAGTTTTCAATTATTATAAAAACAAACCTAGCATAAATTTTTCTATAGTTAGTAATACATAGCCATAGTGCCAAAAGATAATTAGAAATTTCACACAATGGAATAAATAATAATTAGTTAATGGAAAAAATATATGAATGAATGCAAGTATCAATGAATGCCAAAGATTATGCACTAGATATAAAAACTATGCATTATGAACAACATTCTTTATTACTGAACTTATTTATGACCATACCTTTCTCTCACTATTCATTAATTTATAATTTCTGCAAAGCGCTCGTCTCTTCAACAAATTTCTTCAATTGGAGCAACAGTACAAATTTAGCAAAAATATCCCATTCTTAGCCCAGTTTGATAAATTGAAAAATATATAAATATAGGTAATCAGGTCTATTGATCCAACCTAAACAAGTGCTTCCAATTTATGTTTGCTCGTAGTTTCCATCATCTTGAATAACTGCAAGTTTTCAACACAAAAAAATCAAATGCATCAAAATTACATAACAATAATAATTCTGTTTGCACATATTATTAAAAGCATGATTATATCTAATGAGCAGGCCTAGCCTGCTGAGTAATTTTGAATACTTAATAAATGTTACATTGCATAGTTAGTATTGGTCATAGCTCAAGAAGTAATTCAAGTAACCTCTTTGATGAAAAGAACTCTTGTTGGCAACAGTAATATTATTAAAGAGTTGAAGTCAGTGAGTACATAGCAGCAATTTTTGGTTGGAGTATGAGAATGTCAGATTACTAAGTGGAGAAAGCCTTCTCAACATGCACAGCCATGCCAGCAGTATATTGTCAAACAAAGGAAAAAGAAAAATGTGAAATTTAAAAGAATACACAAGGTCAAGCACAGAAATAAGGTTCACCTACTATTAAAATATGAATTCAGATAAATATTTTTTTTAATCATTTGAAATTTTTTGAAGATTTATTATAGTAAATGAAAAAAAAAATAAGGTGTACTATGTTTTTAAGAGTTTGATAAAAGGCACCATAAATATGAAACTAGATTTGTAAAATAATTATGATCATTCATGTTTATAGTATTTTGACTTGATGATTAATGGCATAGCTATTGACTTTTCAAAGTGCACAAGACTAGATTTTTATGATCAACTAATGATTAAAACATCTATTAAATGGTTTTAAGTAAAGGAAAACTTTACATTAAAAATGCATGCAAATGCAAAGTAATCAAACCAAAATTTACAGTCAGACAATATATACATAATTGCACTTGAACTAAGCAAGCAGATAACCAGGGAGCATTAAGCCCAAAACAGGCTGATCCTGCAATATTTCTGTACCCAAGGTTGTGTTATAGGCAATTCAGAGTGTGGCCAAAGTCAGCAAAAGTCTGAACATTTCTCATAGATCTATGTTAATATCACAACTGATACTGTTGCAGATCTAGAAGTTCTTCAATAAACGCCATACTTGCCACATTCACACTCACCATCATGCTGATGTTGCCCATACAAGAAAAATGAGCCATAGAACAATTCAATGTCATCTCCAACTTGGCTACAGGTGGTGTTTATCACATAAGGAAATCTGCTATCCAATAGGAATAGATTCTTTGTCAGAAAACATGTCTGTCTAAATCCTTAAGTATTGGCAGAGTATACTACAATAAGTCCAGATTTTAGCAGTTCACATCTGAGAAATCACACTGGGTTCTGAGAAGACCTAAAATTCAACCCCAATGTTTGCATTCCACAGTCAAGTACAGAGGCAGGAGTGTCATGGTATGGGCTGCAATCTGGCATGTTGGAAAAACAGAATTGGTGATAGAAACACTCATTTTAAAAGACATCTCCTAACACTGCATCAGAAGGCATACTGAGATTCAATGTCCATATTCTTTAGAATGATAGTGTTACATGCCACACCTCTTGTGAGACCAGTCTGGAAGAGAAATCAAGGTATTCAGATTCTTCACTGAATATCACAAAGCCCTGGATCATCAGCTGAGAGGAACCTAGATCAGATAGACCATAATAAAAAATCTTGTTAATTCACTGACAAATATAGAGAAGACTCTTCTTGCTGCAAGGGATGACTTGACAAAGTATTAACATGAATAATTATACTCTACTGCTTGTCTTTATTTGCAGTTTTTCACAATCTGACATTTTTTTAACAAAAAAAAATTAAAAAATCAGCTTACCTTTCCATTACTGTACCAAAGCATTGCATGGTTTCTGGAAAGTACTTTACAATCAAAGGTCCCATTGCTAGGAGACGACCGAGCCCGAGCAACTGATCGCCCTATTTTTACTGGTTCATGGAGAGAAATGTGTCGTTCTTGGAATGGATGAGAGTTCTGTCTACATGAGAAGATGGCCACAGCTGACATTGCTGCTAACTTATCCTCCCCTTCAACCTGTGCATGGGAAAGAAGATTATTGCAGCATAGGTCAGAAAGAAAGGAAGTAGTTTTACTTATACCTTATAAAGTATTTTCACAGCACAAGTAACTTCAGATGAGAGCACTTAGGACATAGGAAACCAATGTCACGTGCTAAACCAGATTTAATGTATTAAATTCAATAGCTCTACAAATCATATGACAATGACTTACATGAAATTCCTGTACATATTTGTCAGTTATAATAAAGAGAATGTAATGTATAGATTAATATGTACTGCTGTTTACATAAGGCTTACCAAAAAAAAAGGAATTACTGGAATAATAAAATCAATTATTGGTAAAGACAAAGGGTCTCCCCACAAAAAAAAAAACAACACAAAAACACCTGCTGAAAGCAAATCACTCTAGATTTTCATGAAGGAAACACATAAATTGTGAGAAATCTATATTATAAATACCAAAACTTCTTTCAACACAAGTAATTTCTAAAAAAAAACAAAACAAAACAAACAAACTATAGAACAGTTGTTTTTTGGATAGAGGAAGAATGTATGATTGAGGAAAGTTGGAATTTTCATGTTCTCAAATTATTTTTCATTGGATATAAGAAATTCTATAATGTATGCTGCTGGTCAAAACATCTCAAACAAGGAATTCTTTCTTGCTCATTCTTACAGGTGTCCCGGCAACTTTTAAACAACATTGTTGTTGTTTTTATAGGAGGAAGGTAAAATTTTAAAGAAAGGAACTGCGCTACTTTAAAAATAATCTCAAACGGAGCTTTAACTTCTGTCTAAAATATTTAAGTGATGCTTAAAAAATGCACACAAAAGTTACAAATGTGAAACAGTTTATACATAAACTAAGGTATACAATAAAATGCAAGCCTTGCAGAATGTCAAGATTCTTTAAGGCAACTATATTTGAAAAATTTATGAACTTTTGATTACTTTGTGGCTAAATAGAAAAAAAAAAGTTACAATAATTAAAATAAAGGTTAATGACAAAAATAAATAAGTTAAAACTCTTTTCTTAAGAACAGTTTCAGCGGATACACTGTAATCTTCAACGTGGCAACAGTGAAAAGACAACACACAAAGGCTCATTGTGTTAAAAGAAAAACTTTTTTTTTAGTCACATCATAAAATGCATGTAAACAAATCACAGAGCAGCACTTGTATCAAAGCCATTTATTGACTGATCAGATGGCAACCAACACTTTCACATCCTAGCATAATTATGGCCATTTCAACCACTTAGGAAAATTACCAAGTTATAAAAGAGCACCTCACAATATGTACACAAAAAATTTCAACTTGTAAATTTATCTCTGACTTGTCGAAGCCATCACAGGCACTAAAATTCACTAAAGTCCTAAAATTCAGTTAAATATTTAAACTAGATAGAAAACTATTGAGGTCGGTAAGAAATGTTGTATTAACAGAATGTAACTTTAACAAAGATGTGATATAGTTTAACCACACAAAACATCTTCATGGCATCTCCAATAAAAATCTGTTAACATCAAATTACTACTGCAAGCTTTAACAGAAATGTAACTCCTATCTTACTTTAGCATAAAACACCACCAAAAGTGCAAATTGTTATCATTAAATAAATTAGAGGAATATATTATATGTAAAATTACCAAAACTCATTTTGTGGCAAAGTGAACACTTATTTGTGTACTTGCTTTTTAATGTTTAAAAATACAAGACAGTAGGTGATTTTTTATCCTTTATGTTAATACAAAAGAATAAAGGTTAAGCAAAGAATCATACCTCAAAAACTCACAGGTTAAACTTCTAGTAAAAACTAAAAATAGCAGATGGTAGAAGCAGCACACCTGAAGCCAAGTATAAAATGGTGCTAGCAATGTAGAAAATAAAAAAAATTAAACAAAATTCTGAAAATGTGGCCAATACTCTCTCTCTCTTATATATACACACACACACATATACACAGGTGCAGCTCAAAAAATTAGAATATCATGGAAGAGTTAATTTTTTCCATAATTTAATCCAAACAGTGAAATTTTCATATATTCTAGATTCATTACACATAAAGTGAAATATTTCAAGCCTTTTTTTTTGTTTTAATTTTGATGATTACGGCTTACAGCTCATGAAAATCAAAAATCCACTATCTCAAAATATTAGAATATTTCATAAGATCAATAAAAAAAAAAAAGATTTATAACATATAAATGTCGAACTTCTGAAAAGTATGTTCATTTATGCACTCAATACTTGGTCGGGGCTCCTTTTGCACTAATCACTGCATCAATGCGGCATGGCATGGAGGCGATCAGCCTGTAGCACTGCTGAGGTGTTATGGAAGCTCAGGTTGTTTTGATAGCAGACTTCAGCTTGTCTGTATTGTTGGGTCTGGTGTCTCTCATCTTCCTCTTGACAATACCCCATAGATTCTCTTTTGGGGTTCAGCAATCAAGCATAGTAATACCATGGTCAGCAAACCAGTTAATAGTAGTATTGGCACTGTGGGCAGGTGCCAAGTCCTGCTGGAAAAGGAAATCAGCATCTCCATAAAGCTTGTCAGAAGATGGAAGCATCAAGTGCTCTAAAATCTCCTGGTAGATGGCTGTGTTGACTTTGGACTTGATAAAACACAGTGGACCAACACCAGCAGATGACATGGCACCCCAAATCATCACTGACTGTGGAAACTTCACACTGGACTTCAAGCAACTTGGATTCTGTACCTCTCCACTCTTCCTCCAGACTGTGGGACCTTGATTTCCAAATGAAATGCAAAATTTACTTTCATCTGAAAAGAGGACTTTTGACAACTGAGCAACGGTCCAGTTATTTTTCTCCTTAGCCCAGGTAAGACGCTTCTGACGTTGTCTCTGGTTCAGGAGTGGCTTGACACTAGGAATGCGACACTTGTAGCCCATTTCCTGGACTCGTCTGTGCGTGGTGGCTCTTGATGCACTGACTCTAGCCTCAGTCCACTCCTTGTGAAGCTACCCCAAGTTCTTGAATCGGCTTCACTTGGTAATCCTCTCAAGGCTGCAGTCATCCCTCTTGCTTGTGCACCTTTTCAATCACACTTTCCCCTTCCAGTCAACTTTCCATGAATACGCTTTGATACAGCACTCTGTGAACAGCCAGCCCTTTCAGCAATGACCTTCTGTGGCTTACCCTCCTTGTGGAGGGTGTCAGTGAGTGTCTTCTGGACAACTGTCAAGTCAGCAGTCTTCCCCATGATTGTGGTTGTGTGTACTGAACCAGACTGAGAGATTCATGGTATCTATACTGCATAAATAGTGATTTACTCAAACTCTAAATGGAATATTCTAATATTTTGAGATACGTTTTTTCTATTTTTTTAAGCTGTAGGCTGTAATTATCAAAATTAAAATTAAAAAATGCTTGAAACATTTCAGTTTACATAATTTTCACTTTCTGAAATAAATGACAAAAAATATTGAACTCTTCCACAAAATTCTAATTTTTTGAGATGCACTTGTAATATATATATATATATGTATGTATGTATCGCCATAAACATTTCTTTTTTTAAGTTATTGTTGTTTCCAAATAACAAACAGGACAATTTCCTTCCTCTTATTGGATTTTTTTAGTTCTCATTCCCTCTCCTCATGGAAGTCTTTGTTTACTCTATCCAGTCTTATAAAGATACAAAATGAATCCCACCTATTTTCTAGGATTTTCATATTTTTAAGACTTGATAACAAGCTAAGTTTTATTGTAATAACTGGAAAATATTTTTTTATTATGCAGATAAAGTTTTCTAGCTATATACTGGATCAACTTCATAAATTAAATGTGTTAGTCTCAATGAGCCTACTTATTCACTCATCAGAAATCAGGAGATATGTTTGCAGCATTCTCTGAGATACTTCTGTTCAACATGAGTAATCCTGTCAACATCTGAATCTCTGATATTGGTCTCTTAGGCCAGTTTCTCATCAACTGATATCAGCTGCCCTGTACACATTTTGTACACAAAAATCTTATTCTGTCTTTGACTAATAAAAAGATGATTAAAACTTGAAAGTTCTAATAGAAGATGATAACCATAAACAAACACCAAATGTCAATAATAATCTGGCAACCACAACACAATGCCAACTCTGACCTTTAGTGTTAAGAGCAAATTGAATAAGTGATGTATAAAAGTACCTAACTAGAACTGAAGGTGAAGAGAGATACCACAAATCCTAACATTTCCAATGTTGGGTATAGTTTCTTGTTTCTAAGTATCACACATTAAAAGATATAGATAAAACAAGCAGCATTTGACAGATGAAATGATACCAATGAAAACTAGTATTACATACATTCATGTTACTTATCCATTTGAATCTCATAACTTTAGATTAATCATACTTTAATAAGCACATGGTTAGTTTGTGTGTCATGTATCCTTTCAGAGAATCTTTTACAGGGCAGCACATTTTCTGACATTAAAACACCCCTAAAAACTGACTGCCCATTCTATACAACCAAAATGCATTGCAATTTATTAAGAGTCTACTAATCAATGATGTTCAAATGCCAATCACTCCAGCTAATTCACATAAATGAACAGTATACAACATACACCTCGTTAAAAAAAAGTGTAGGCGTGTGTCAACATTTAACCAAACTCTAACGCTAAATATACTCTGCTTCATTTACCTAGCTTTTAAATCAGTTTTAGCTAATCAAGTGTTGGAATTAACAAACTACAACAAATAAGTTTTCAAATCCCATATTAGGTTCAGAAAAAGGGCAATAGCTATAAACTAATAGCCATTAAAATGTGCATAATCTCATCTCAATGTCCCAATAACTTATCTCCCTCAATCTTTCTTTCTGTCTATCAATCTGTCTTTACCTTCTCTTTGTAAAAAATCCCTCTCTCTATAATGCCATCATTTAAAAAAAAAAAAAAAAAAAATCAAGATCTATAAAAACAGAATTAAAACAAATACAACCTTAGTTTGAACAGCGCATATGTCACTGCTCTATAATTTACGTACATCCAAAGAAGTTTAGTTTAATAATTACGAGGCGGACAGACATAACATAAAAGGCCCCTCCCATCTATGAAAGAGAATGACCATCAAATTTTACGTTGATTTTCTCTATTACTATCAACTGCCGTCACCAGTGATTTACTGATTTACTAGTCTATTGACAATTATTTCTTTTCCTCTATCAAGCACTGCTGACTAAAACTTTAGCTAATCTGTAATTATGCCGCTATTATTGGTAATAATAAAAATGTTAATGTTTGAAAACTGAAAACCTCCTTCCCCTTCAAACAGTTAAAAATGCAAACTAGCTAAATATAATATTATAATCCATCTGGAAACTCGAATGCTTGAAACCTGAAAACATTTTATAGATTATACTTAACTCTTGATTAATTTAATAGTTCTAGTTAGGAAAAAGCGACTTATACCACCTAAAGCTTATCTATCCAATTTTAAAACTAATTTATGTTATCACTCTTAACACCCCTGATAGAAATTTATTTGTTTTGTTTAACGAAAGGTGGCTTTAAATTAAATAAAAGTTGTAAACATTAAGTCAACTTGTATTAGAAAAGTTTATCTGCTAATAATGGACATCCATTGTTGTCCCTTGAATAAAAGCCAGCTGTCTTGACAGGCACTTTGGTTTGATTCTTCAAGGTGGTCTTCACTAAAAAGATGACAAATGCATAGTTTTTTTTTTTTTTTTATTTAAAATATTAAAATGTTCAGTTTTTTTAATGTTTATGAATATATATTTTTCTAACCAAATTTAATTGTGGCTACATTTTACATTTTTCTTCTCTATTTATACTTTCAACAGACAAATTGTCAAAAATTTTTAAAGTGCATAAACTCAATCATGCATTGTATAAAACTATAAATATCCACTCTCTCTTTAAAAACATTTAAAATTTCTAACTTACACCAATGAGAAAGTTTGCAAGTTTTATAAATTACAGATATATGAGAGAAAGAGAGAGAGAGAGCAGAAAGATCAAAAGATATTTACAGCAAAATTTCCCTCTGTACATCATAAACAAGTAAAACACATTTATTTCTCCTAAAAATGTATTATATACATCTCCATTATTTATAACATTGGTATTAAAATTTAATTAATTTCATAATTTCTTGATTCACTGTCTTCAGAACTTGCATTCATTAATGCTATTTTCAGACTAGACAACTAACTCTTTCACCAAGATAGTTAATTTAATCAGTTAGTGGCCAGTTATACTGAATCACGATTTGTGGTGAGTATAATTGTTACCAGTTTCATATAAAATTATCTCAAAATAAATTTAAGATAATCTTTCTTCCTTGATTTATAAAAATCTATTTCTGCATAGCAATGGTAGACAATAGATGGTCCCTGAAGCATATTTTAAGTAAATCATTGTTTTGATTAAAAACTATCATCAGAGCAATGAAATACAGTCTTTCAAACTTGAGACCTGGCACATGCTGGATATGGATAAATTCTGGATTCTGGGAGATCGTACCTGCAAGTACTACCAAACTAATGTTCACTGTAAGAACCAGTGGTATATATAGATGCGTTCAAGTTTGAACCGCCAGCTGTTATTATTGATTTCTTAAGTAAAATTGTTATTATCCTCTTCTGCAACGATAATCCAGTTGAACGTGAAGATAATACGGTGATCAGCCGCTTAAACAACATAATTGTTGCAGTTTCTTTGTCCTCTGGCCATTCTATTGTTGTGTCTTGTGTTAACTGAGGTTACGGAATATAGTTGACCCTTGTGATACACACTTTCATTATCCGCGGTTTTATTTCATTATCATGATTATCACTACTATCCCTATCTGCAGATGCATAATGTTACATCTTGAGGATGTAAGGTGGAGTCGATCATGACAGACAAGTCACTGTGGGAGAAGTTTGGAATGGAATAGAACAAAATTGCCTTCCACTGGGCCTTTATTTACGAGCAATACAAATAACGGTAAGAGATAACAACATGGACAATCAGATTGGTCAGAATGCATCTGAATTGGTATTGGAGGTGTGCACCACCAAAAGGACTCGCAAAAAAAAAAAAAAAAGGACCAAGAGAAATAAAATTTTGCAACAGGATTATGTGAGGCATGCCATAAGGCTGAAAGGTGGCAACAAGTTGTGACTCAGCAGACATAGGACCAGCACAGATGTTGCCCAACAAGAGGGTGCTTGAAGCAAGCAAAATGTATGCAACCCCTATTATTACACGTGATAAGTTTATCATATAATGCAGATTCGATACATGTGGTGATTTTCAGGAACCAACCTCTGTGTATAACGAGGGCAAACTGTATTATGATCTAGCATTGTAAGTTTCTATATAGGCAAAAGCGCTGGGAAAAATATTTTTGATACAATTTTGTTTTAAAAAAAAAAACCCAACAACATTGGAACAAGGATCGTTTCAGCACTAGTATCATGAAAAGAGAAAAACAGTCAGAAAACTGAATTTTCGATAAAGAATGGACTTGTTTTTGGAGAGGGGTGATCATTTGCTTTATCTGGCATGAGACCATCACTGCCAAATGTGCAGACACTATTCAACAAAGCACACTGCCAAATTTGACTTGTTTGAAAGCAGCCAAAGAAAAGACAAGGTGAGAAATCTTTCTCAGGCACTGTGATGCTGAGGCCAAAAACTCCACAACAGCAAACTACACAATAGCCAATCATTGAAAAGAAAATAAGCACTTCAGTGATTGAGAGTACAAAGAGTGCATAAAGATATTTGCCAATTTTGTTTGTCCAGAAAAGAATTCTGCTGCTATGAATCTGACCTTGAGCAACCACAATGTGATAAGAAAAACTGAAGAGATTTTCGGTGATCACCATTCCCGGCTGTTTCAATTTTTCATTCTTGGGATTTATTGCCTTAACTATAAAGAGGCTTTTATAATCCTTATGAGCAGTTTAATAAAAGTAATTATGCCTCAAAGTTCACTTTATTCCATTCCAATGCTGTTTAGATAGCTAACAGAAAAAAAAACAAAAAACCCCGTTTGTCGAGTGACATTTTGCAACTAGCTGCAAATAGTTAACCTACCCTTTCTTCTATGAAACAAAAGAAAAATAACCACTACACAGATTTAACTAACAAAACCCAGCTAAAAACAACAAGATTCTTACCTCCAGACAGGTCTGATAACCAAAGGTCAATATTTAGGTACTACCAGTAATTTAGCAAATCTAAGCTCTACAATAAGCAAGCAGACAATCAGAAATGAAATCAGATAAAGTAATCGAAGTGCTTGACGACTTCTGTTGTAATATCAAGTTTAAATTCGACGTTGTCAGAATAAAAAATTTAATTTAAACGTATTAATCAAACATTATCCATAAAAATATATAAAGCATCATAAAAGTTACTAAAATAATAAACTTTCTAGAAAGTTAATTTTAATTTGCAAAGGGTAACACTACATTTATCAAATTTTACTTTTGTAAAAGGTTTTGATAAATTAAACGAAGGAACAAAAATCAGAGTAGGTTAGTAAAAACTGCAAAAGACAAAACCTGTATAAGGTGGAAATCAGTCTTATACAAACAATATTCTTAGTCTTGGTAAATAAAGTATGGTTTACATGTATTTTACCTCTGTATGGTAGAAACAACAATATTTTTTTGTCCAACTGTTTTAGTAGTACTGCTTAGGCACAAACTTTTTTTATGCAAACCATGCACAGTAGTGAATTTGTAAGATCGCAAAAATGTATAGTTTTCCTTGTACAGTTACCTTATTTTTGGAAACACTCAAGAAAAGGCATTGTACTGTACCTTCAGAATAACAGAATAACTAAGTGACAACACTGCAATGGATGGGCATTACTGTAAATTCATTTTGTTAAGTGGCTGGAGGATCTTCCACTCCCCCTCTCTCCCATCTCAATAGTACCTTGAAGGTCACCTTTCAGCCATAACACAGTGCATAGTGTGCAACCATGGCAAGCAAAAGTCAAGCAAACATTTTAACTCTGTAAAAAAAAAGCTGAACTATGGAAAAACAACTCTAAAATGCAGTAAATTGCAAAGATGAACTTAAATAAGAGCAGCTGTAAGGAGCAACTTACAGAAAAGGGAAGGTAAAGATTGAAAACAAAGTTATTAAAGATCTGGTGTGGGACTGGTTTGTGGATACACATTACAGAAATTTGCCTATTTCAGGCTAATTCACTCATAGGTGGATGTTATAGCTGACAAACTTGGCAAGACAGAGTTCAAGTTATCAAATGGGTGACTAGAAAGCTTTTAAAAAAAAAAATCAGCATGGTATTTTGAGTACACATTTGTGTGGAGAAGCTAAAAGTGTGGACCTGTAGATTATAACAATTTGACAAGGGAAGGACCAGCATAACTCAAAAATATGCTCCAAAGAACATCACATATTCAACTGTGATAAGATTTATTTTTTTAAAGAATTGCTTATTAAAGCGCTAGCTTTGAAAAGTGTAAAGGTAAAAAATTGTCAAAGAGCAACTCAGCATGAAAAAACCAAATGTGAATGGGAAGACACAGGAGTCATGGTGTTTTAAAAATCTCTATTTATGACAGCTACCTTCGTTGTGAAAGTCAAACTAGAGAGCTTGGATGGCAGCAATCCTTATGGAAGAATTGTTTTGAAACTCAACCCAAACAGAAAAGTTCTCCTTTTCCTCGATAGTGCTATTTGTCACATGTGCAATGAATTGTAAAAAACACCATATACACAACAATCTTTTGATCAAGGCATTATCTACTGCATGAAAGTGAAATATAGAAAGTTGCTATTGCAGTTGTTAGTAGCCCACTTCACCAACACTGTTCAGTGTCAGAGTTGGCAATATTAATCAAAGTTCTCAATGCAGTTAATGGGTAGCTAAGGCTACGAGAGGTTTTGCCAGACAATTCAAAAATGTTTCAAGAAAGTTAGTTTCGAAACATAACATGACAAAATTCTGAAAGCAGATGGAAAATTTCAACTTGATGATCTGCTATGGAATATAACTTTGATCAACAATCAACAACTATGCGCTGATATTCAAAGCCACAAAAAATGATAGCAACAATCTTGATGAAAAGGATAAAGTATCAAAAGACAGTGATAACCCCATAAAAACGTGTGAAGATGCTCCACTTCAAATATGGTGTCTTGAAAATTGTGCAGTCTCAGTAAAGAATTCTGAACTGATGACAATGTTAAATAATGTTGGACGTGTCAAAAAACTGCATTGTTGATCAGAATATGGAAAAAGTAAAGCAATCAACTCTGCTGAACCTTTGGAAAAATAAATGTGGCAGAACTGGCAGTTCAAGGTGCTGGTCTGAACTATTCTAGCATTGAGAATTACAGTAATTTTAAATAAATCTTTTCAACTGGAATGGTCTTCAGACTACATTTCATACAACCTGATACAGATACATGCAATTTCTTTTCAGAATAATTATGATTTTGTTATACATTTCAAAAATACATTCTGTGATGCAAGGACAACCTAAAATAGATTAGATAAGAGATTTACTAAATAAGGTTTTGTTATTAATTAATCAATCCAAATGTATATGATAATGAATGAATGCTTTTATGCAATCACAATTTTATAAACTGCTAGTAGGAAAAAAATATTTGTGTTAGCCACTGATATAAAAATAGCAGCTAATTGTGTTTACTATAATGGAAAAAAAAAATACTGAAAAGAATTAAAGCAGATTCATTTAATAAAAGTCTCTGGTGACATCTTTAACATTAACCATCACTTATTTCTATTTCATAAAAAAGCAGATGCACTTGTTATTCTTACTTAGTCTCAAGCTATCTGAAAACAAAGCAGAACTTTCCATTAAACATACAAATCTCTTCTGATATGCTCAAGAACAAGTTAAGTATTACTGTAAGTCTCCTACTTGATAGAATACTTCAGATGATCATGATCCAGAATTACATTAAATCACACAAAGTTTTAGCTTTTAAAATCCCCATCTTAGATAATTCCAACCATCCACTGAGAAAAATCATATTTAGAAAATGTAAGCTGCATGGTATCTGACTAATTTCAGCAGCTTATATGTAATAATCCTTACAATGCTTAAAGCAGATATGTTCACTTTGACATTTATAGCCATTTGATGCTGGAAGCAGATTTACCCCAAGGCTTAAAAAAAAAAAAAAACAACTTTTCCCTCTATTGTGATAAGCGGGAATACTCTCACACCTTTGAGAGTCCTGCAACTTCTCTGATAAAAATCCTAATTTCATTTTTTGGTGTATAATTGAAACTTTTCAGCCTGAAATTTAATTAAGCACCAAAAGGGTTAAAGAACTGGCATATACATAAATCCTTCCACTTGAACATCATGGTTAACTAAGCCAAGCATAACTATATTCAGAAGCAATGACATTGCTATCTGATGTCTGAACATCTAAACTAAAATTTGTGACTGGTTTGTTCTACTTAAAGAATCTGCTTCAACTATGAAATGTTGTACTTTATCAAATCATAGTTATATACTGATTAAAAGAATGACCAGTATGCTTTAATACTCTGAAGGAAGGAAAAAAAGCACTAGCAGCTTTATTTTGTGAAAAATAGCTATAATGTGTTAACACAAGCCTAACTACCTCAATAAATTCATAAGTGGTTTGTTGTCTGTCAAAAGATTAAATGATTTTTCTGTTACCAGTTTTCTTTTTAGTACTGTGATTCTATCATGTTCAAAATGATTTCTCAAAAACTTGTCATCATAAAAGTACTATTATAGCAGATAAATTTAAACAAAATTTCTAAGAATTAATTACAAACATATATATTCAGTATTTGGGCATCTTAGTTTCATATTCATCATGTACAGCTAAAAAATCATCATAAAACAATTGCTACTGAATCATTTGCATCTCTCCAACAAACGCTCATTTGATATATTTCACACACACGCCAACATCTAATCATGTTGTCATATCTCTATAAATAGCAGTGTCCAAAGGATATAACACAATGTCAACTTTCACACCTGTCAATAACATTATGCCACTATTAACATCCAAACAGGCTACATATCATGCGCTCCTGATGAGTCAACCAAATAGATGAAGAATCAGAGTTGCCAACTCTCCCGATTTGGGCAGGAGTCTCCCGAATTTGGACCTATGACCCAATCGGTAGATCAGGTTCTAAAAATTGGTTATTTCTACCAATTTTTTTCTGGAAGTCTACCAACTTGCATAACTATAATCAATCTTTTTGTACATTCAAAATTTTCCAGTAAACAATAACCAATCGTTTGCTCTCTATAGCAAAACCAGCAGACTAAACATGTTATTCATACCAGAAATCGGGCTTCACTTTCTTCCTGGCCAATGGAAACTGATTATACAAATAAGATGACCAATCGTATTTATCATTCTAAACCAAGCGTGATTGTTCACGTGATTAAAATGGTTTCTTTGGCAACAAAGACAAAGAGAAAACGCTACGAGTGCACATTCAAAACGTCTTGGGAAACAGAATTTCCTTTGGTGGCCAAATGTACTTCAAAAACAGATGCACTTTACAAGGTTAGGCCTCTTTTATTTTACACTTGATGTTTATGAAATGATTTAATTCTCTGACTGATTATGTTGTATCCATAATTAGGTTTGTTTTTATTTAAGGAAAATTTCTTTTAAAAAGGTCCAGGCTAGGGGAACCCCTGCTCAATTTTTAAATTTCTCATTGTTTAGTAAGATTAAAATTCTTGAGTTTCTTATTGTGTCATTCCAGATTATGCATGCGCTATTTTCAATAGCAGCTATCTTACTCTTTCATTTGTGATTGAAATGTAATGATATAGTTTATTGTCTGTCAATACAATAAAATTTGATATAACTGTTTTTATTCGTTCATCTAATATTTCCAATCAACATAGGAAATTAAACAACCTATTTAGGAATTGAAAATAATATTTCAAGATAATGCATGAGGTCTTCAGAAATGAAAACAAATACATATTTAAACTAATTCATCAACTAAGTAAGAGTAAAACCATAAAAAGGACAGCCAAAGAAATTACTCCCTCACTGATATTATAAAAATATATATATAAGCATGTACATTTGGTGCCTCAACCCTGTTTTCTGGAAGTAAAAAAACAACATTGTGTTAAGATTAAGTCTGAAATTTACAAAAATGAAAATATGATATCTTGAGATCCGCAGAATTGAAAACAAATGACAAAATCAAAGAATGCATGGGTATTTGCAAATTGATGAGCTTTAAACCAGTTTTGTTTGATTTGCTGTGAGTCATGCAAAATTTCCCATATGAGAATTTTGAAAAGTTAGCAACTATGAAGAATCCTGCGGCATCACAATCATAGAGGTTGTATGAAGATGAGAACATGTCCTCGGAGACATTGTGCACATTGTTGAAGAGTTGGGTGACATGGTTGGCCAAAGTATGATGTTATCTGCCTATTTCTAAGGGGGTCCAGCAAAATATGCAGTAAGCTCCTAAAACATGAAACCATGCCACAATATCTAGCAGAGCTTTATAGGAGGAATCTTTCATACATATCCTTGACAAGTGTAGCAATCCCTGTCTGCCATCATGTAGGATGGTGGCAGATGTATGGTAACATTATCCTTGCTGTTGCCACACCTTTGCATAACTATTCCAAAAGTCCTTCTGAAACTTTTTCTCATTTGAAAATGTAGTAGAGATGCTAGTTCAGAAACTACTGTTGATATTTCTTGCATTAGTCCTTCCTTGCCAGCCTGTCTAGCTTTCGCGGGTAGAAAAAAAAGGTTAAGATTGGAAGTGATTTCCTATTGCTTGTGTACAACTTTAGCAAAATACATAGCACCATTGGTCAACTTTCAAGTCTTGACATCATTATAGAACAACTCACAAACCAAATGCTGATAAAGTATCCAGAACCACCTAGCATCTGTTATTGTTCTGTTGCATGCTACTACATATTAGCATTCCAATAGTTCTCTCAACAGTTCTTTATCTTTGGTTCTGAAGTCATTATAATGGTAGCAATATTGACTATATAGGGAATATGAATAGCATTCATCTAATCAACCCAAATAAATTTGACAAGCCTCACATGGGCAGTTGCAGTGAAAATGCATCAAGCAGTCAGCCATTTGTACATGCAAATGACATACCATGTTCTTATTTAATGGATGGAAAAATGATTCAACAGTTAATGCCTGTTTACATTTTTTTAAATAAAGCAAGATATACATAATATACATACACATAAAACTATTGATTATAATAATGGATGCAAGAATTAAAAATGCAAATGGTGTAAATTCAATTTATTGGTATATATATATATACATTTATATAAAATAGTGATAGGAATAGAAAATCAAAAATTTAAAAAAAAAAAACTATTACATTACTTTTTCAGCAAAATATCCTACTTTATGCTTAAATAGGCTTTTTTTTTTTACATTTGCTTTCATGGAAAGTTGGAAATTTTTCAATGAATTTATATTTTCTTGTCACAAAAAAGAGAAAATTATAAACTGCCTAAAAACTAACCAACCAACCAAACCACCTGCATTCATATACATAGATCAATTTAATCTGATAATTTTTTTAAGTTACATCAACTACAATTTATAATTTTTAAAGAGACACATATACAGTTCTCAACAGTGTAAGAACACAGCAGAGCAGAGGAAAAATTCAGCATTGTATGACTAATTTTAAATTTTCATTTCATCTGTAATGTTATAAAAAATATGCAGAATTGATATTTTATATTATATAGAGTTATTTATGAATAAGAAATCAGGCAATTTTTAACATACTCATCACATATCTTGTTTAATCAAAGTTTTAAAATTAGCTATCTTTAGCAAAAAACAGGTTTTTTAGTGTAATACTGTAAACTGCAACCATGAAGCACCAACCATAATAAGAGAATTTTGTATATAGTATCTACAAAACATGTGTTATCTACATCCATTCCTGTTGATGCATCACATTTGATTTTCTCTCCAAAGTGAAATAAATGAGCTGTAAAAAGAATTCAATTTCTCTCTTAAAGCAGTTAAATGTTACTTTAATAAGGGAACAATTCATTCATTCTGATAAGTTTAAGTCTTTTAAGCTACATTATGCGGACAATAATCTGGAGACAGTAAATATTTCACATTCACATCCAAAAAACTAAGTAAACATCTTATGCAATCACAGAAAAACTTTGCTAACTTAAACAAATTTCTTTTACATGAAAACAAAATAAAAACAAACACTTGTAAAATCTGATGTACATCAGATAAAAAAAAATAACAAAAAGTCATGGAGCAAAGAACTGAGCATCAACTACATAGACACACTACTTCAACCCAGTATTCCCAATTTGAGCACTTAGAAAAAATGAGAGAGAAAATCACTTAAGATATCTCATTACTAATCCTTAATAATAATATAAGTCATCTTGAAATGAAACTGATATTTCTAGTCAAACCTTAATTTAAACTAAAGACTTTCCTAATTCAAAATATTTATTGACTAAATAGGAATAAAAAGTTAGATTTATCAAATTTAATAGTAAACATTAATCAGGTAAACACTTTGTTTTAACTAAATGAAATTCTTATAACAGTATCTGTGTACTTAACATTTGAAAAAAACAACAAAAACATTTGAATATTAGAATACGTACAATAGATGTTAATGGCTAATAATTTTTCAATATTGTTCCAATATGCAACATCAATTTGATGTTAAATCATTTGTGAATATTCCCATTAAAAATGTTAAAAATCAATCAATACAGAAAAAAAAAATCTGTTATATTTTTAAAGATCTTGGATTATGGGTAATTTTGAATGCTATTAATTAATGAGTCTTTTGCAGTTATTCTGCCTCATGTTTTGGCTTCAAGATATGTAGAGAGAAACTGTGCTAGCAATTTAATTCCACAACCATTCAAATAAAGCTTCAAATATAAAAATAAAAGTAATGTGGAGACACTAAAGTTGCAATTTTTCTCTTTTTTGTTTTACATACCAAAATCTACTGAAAAATAAAACTAGAGGTGGTAAATTAAACAAACAAAACAAAAATGTGCTTGTTTTATCCAGTAAATAAGGAGAGAAAAAACACAACTTGAAAATATATTTAAAATTATTATTTAAAGCTAGCAAAAAATTAAAAAAACAAAAACAAAAACCATTTCAATTAAAATGTCTCTTTCTTAAATCGCAAAAACTCAAATTGTTTCTGCTAGGTAGAAAATTATTTTCTAAATGACCATTATTATAAGCATGTATGACAATACCAGAATTATCAATGGGATTGCCACAGATGTTGATATTCTTGAATATTTTGTTAGGGTTTGCCACTGTCTCCCCATAATCATATCCAACATATTTGTTGAATGCCATAATAATCCATGCTTCTCTTGTTTGTATGTGGAAGGAAAAGAGAAGGAAAACAACATTTAGTCAAATGAGGTTCTTAAAAAGGAGAGAAAGTCTTTTACTATCGTCAAGTTTCATATCACCGTGGATAATGAAACTAACAAAAAGCTCACCACTTTGGAAGAGAATTTGAATTATTAATCAATGAGACACAATGAATTTGAGCACATATAAAAGGTGTTATTACAAGTAAAATTAAATTATACAAGTATTTAAGAAACATTTCCTTAAATAACAATTAAGTTTTAAGACAACACTAATTGAGTTACAGAATAACCATGAGATGAAGAGTTATATCCAAAAGAATGTTTAGAATTGTCAAACACCTGTATTTCTTGGAAACAAAACATCAGTAGTCTGAGAACTTAAAAACGTTTTAAAAAAAAAAAACCCTTGAAAACTGAAAAGCAGAATCACTGATAACAAAATGCGGATAACATGCATAACAATGCTAAATCAGTACATCATGGCCAGAAGTACCAGTGTTTCATAAATAAACAAAGCAATCTGTAACATTTCTATTTAATTTTTGGTTCCTTTAATTACTAAGAAAATCATATCACAAACCCATGTGAAGAAAAACCAGCAGCAAAAACTGTTAGAAACTGAGAACATCTTCTATAACTTTAATCTGACACGGATTCTTAGTAATCACTATAGAAGAGACTTAGTAAAGGACATAACATCAGCTAGGCTAAACCACTCCCTTTTCTCAATAGGTTCATTTAGTTCAGTATTTTACGATTTTGTTGTTTTTTTTTGTTTTTTTTAACCACACATCGTTTTAATTGAAACAACAACAGAAAAACCGTTTGTACTTTTAACCCATAACTGCAACAATCAAGTAACATTAGCGTTTTTAGTTCTGCTTTTCTTCCCTTTCCACATTCGAATTTCTGGTTTTCGTTATCACATGGGTACAATTTAAACTTCTTCAACTCTCCCGAAGTGGGTGGTGGTGGTTGTTGCTAGTTCACAGATAGTAGACGACTCGTAAAATAAACTAGACACCACTGTAATACAACTTGAGAAGAAACGGGACACTACAGGCACCGCCTAAGCCACTCACTATTCCACAAACAATGCAAATGAAAGTTTACTGAACTAAAAGTTTGTTGTTGTTGTTGTTGTTGTTGTTGTGGCAAAAAAAAAAAAAAAATGCGCTATCTCGAAATCCGCAGTTTGATTCGAAAGAAAACGTCGGCATTTTATTTAGTCAGTCTTCGCGAGGAAATCCCGCTGGTGGTGGGTTAGTTAGATTTAGGCCCGAAAATGATTTAAAAAAACAAAAACAAAAAACAAACAACAACAACAACAACAAACAGAAGCATTCTCCCTCCCCCCCCCACCCAAACAAATTCTAGGAGCTTGAAGTTGGCGTCGTTATTTACAGCCCCGAACGGGACCTTTCGCGGCGTCGAAAAGCCCCGGCAGATAAAGAGAAAACCCTGCTGGCCGAAGTCGGGGCAAACTTCCCGGAAGCAGGGACGTTCTTATCGGCTCAACTTTTTCAAAATGTCACTGGGTCCGCGTTCGACATAGCAGCTCTGGCTGGATACGCACCGGTGAAGCCGGTACACCTCCCGCGTTTACAACGGAGGATAGGCGAAGGAAGCGCTCCCTTACGAACGGAATGCGCTCGAATGGCGGAAGCATTTACAGAGTCGCCGGTTTAGCAGCTTACCCGTCATTGAGTTTTCTTCTGCTCCGCTTCCATATCAGGAGACAGCCATGTTGGATTTTGTTGCATAAACCTCGTTTTAGAAAAGAACGAGTTGATTAAACGTGCAATAATTTCGTTGCTGGTTTTTTAAATTCTATTCCGGATAAATGGAAAATTATTTTATTATGGGTAATTATTTTTACACTTGAAGAAAAAAAAAAAGACGGGTGTAACTTACAAAAAAAAAAAGAAGAAAAAAAAACTGGTGGCTCGTCGGGTCAAGGTCGTAACTATTAGAACATGGCCGCAATGGACGACAACTTGGATAGAAGTTTGCGTAAACGATTGTCGGAAATAATTCCCAGATCGCCTACAGTTTTGCCGTGGGATCGGTTTTCCAACTGGCTTCATTGTGCTTGTGTGGTGACATTTGATTTGGAATTAGGGCAGGCTATGGAGGTACAAACTCACCTGTGTTTATTATTGTTCCCCCCTCACTGTGAGCTTCTAGTCTGGCGATTGCGAATTGACGACAGGTTTTGTTTGCCCCCCCCCACCACAACTCTCCCCTTTTCTTCTTTTTAGTCGAGCCCGTACTCCCTGGGGCTAGAGTGTATTTTATCGGAAACTAATTGGAACGAGCTACATCCCCCTCCCCCCTCCCAGTACGTTGCTTATCTTGGATAACTTTATCCTTCCAAATCCGAGTGGCCTCGCAAAATATACGGACGTGCGGTGGTTTCTTTGTTTTCTTGATTCTTTGTTGTTTTCTCGAAGCCAAAAATCTATCATTTGAATTCTACTGGATTTGAAAATTTCCCGAATTAAAGATTAATTAAACCCCCCCCCCAAAACTCAATTCTTCACATAGGTGTGCACAAAAACTGGGGGATGTTATTTCCATTCTAGTTACTTTATTTGATATCTCCTGAACAACCTTTTCGATTTCCCCACCTTCCTGTCTGTCGCCACCAGCAGAAGTGTGACGAAGACTCGATTTATAGCCACAATCCAATTTATGTTCTATAAATGCTAAAATAAAAGGTAGCCAGCCATAAACCAGTTTGTTCGGCAGACATACGTTGAAATAAAAGAAAACACTAAGCATGACCACAGAAATAGCAAGTAAAAATGGGAACAATTTGAAATTTATCTTTACCCAAATTAACCTAACTATTAAATATTTTTTTTTTTTTTTTTTGCAGTGGAAATTATTCCCGTCACACTTCTACGCGAATTTTATGGCGTCAAGTCGAATGTAAAGTCAGAAACTAGCCTTTTGTTGGGGGAGGAAAGTGGAGTAGCATATAGTAGTTTGGTCCAAAAATAGCTGGTGCGGGGCTGTGAACAGAATTTACTATTGAATGGCCTTAGGTTGCAAATTGTTTGCACGTATAAATATTAGTTGTCTTGTGGGATTTAATGGGTTGTTAAATTAAACATGAGATTGCTAATGACTTATTAATGTAATCTGAATATTTAAATACAGCAATTTGTTTTTGTTTTTTCACATCCCCAACTGTTAATGAGGTATAATTAACATCACTGATAAAACTATATACATTCTCATTTTTTACCAAATGCTTCAGATGGATACAATAATGAAGCCACCACAAGAGAGATCTTCAGTGGAGGGTGTTTTCCTGTAGGTGCGAAAGCATAACTCACTAATAAAATACCAAAGCTAGCTTACAGTTTGTAAAAAGGAAACTTAAATACATAACTAATATTGAAACGTCACAAAATTAAATAAAAAAACAACCAGGAAAATCATTTCTTCTAAACAGTGAGGTAGAACTAGTTTTTTACTTGGCTGTCTTTTTTTAGTAATTTTATCACAGAAAAAGTCAAATATATGGCATCAGTTTGGCTGAAATAAATTATTTATGTAATCCAGGCAGCAATGTGTTATCCTTAGTATGAGATAAAAAGAATTTAGTTATAATAGATAACACCTTAAAAAGTGAAGGAGTGTTTCTCAAAAGCAGTAAGTAAACTAAATCATACTATGCATAATAAACTTTAATGGTTAAGCATAAGATGTATTAGGAAATGCTTTTTTAGTAATTCTATTTTATCAGTCTGGAGTGCTTTTAATGTTTGAAAAGTAAATTGGATGTCCACTTTTTGTTTGATAAAGTTGGCTATATATATTTTAAAACTTTCTTTCCTTCTCTATGTATATCTAGTGTATAATTACAAAAAAACCAAGCATTTCTACAGTGCTTGCAAGTATGACATTCAGATGTGTATATATTCCATTTGTAGACAATCTGCATATTGATCTAAACTCTCCATTAAAAAAAATGTTTGAATCAATGAAAAATAAATTAAATTGTTGGGTGAAAAGAAAATGGCTGTCTGAAATGGGCATGCAAAATGTGGCAGTCTAAAAATGGTCACAGACAAATTGACATCGGCATAAAAAACTTTAATAATGCGTGTGACCACCACTGACCATGATATAAACTTGTACATGCCCTGGCACCAACCAAATCAGGTGATCCAGTTGTCAGTTCAATCAGATTTAAGTCAGGAAATTGTGCAGGCACCACCATATGAAAGATTATGTGCACCTGAAGTGCAGCACTTACAATATGCATGGTGTGGATGGATAATGTTATCCATAAAGATGAAGTTGGGTCCTTGTCATCATGCCACAGAGATAACTACATGAGTAACAATTTCATTCCAGTATCTGACACCAGTCATGGCACTTTTACTAATTATGACCAGATCAGTTCTTCAGTCATCTTCAATGACAGCTCATATCATCAGGTTTTCCATACCAAATAAATCATGCTGGGTAATGATGTACAGTTAGCAAACCATTCTCCAACTTGTCTCTAGACTTTAGTCTATCTTTTGTTGATCTAGACATAATCTAGACTTGTCAGTGAAGAGAAGATGATGCCAACAGTTCAACCTTCAATTGCAATTGTGTTTCCCATTGCATATGTATCTGTCGATGGTATCATGTTAGAGGGATATAAAACTCATGTTCTGGACCACACCACTAGCATGAAACCTGTTGTGAACTGCCTTTGCTGAAATTCTGTGGTTGGTTGCTCTTTGGTGGTTTTTTGGAGAGATTATGCTGTGTTGAAAATGCTTTCATCTTGCAGGTGTGACAAGATAATGATCTTCATGGCATATTATCTACATAAGGCATTCATGAACTAACCAGTCTTTTGGTACCTTGTTAGTGTCCTAGTAATGACACTGCGATGAACTTTGTACTGGGAAGCAATGGCAGTTTGCATCATTCCTCCTGGAACCATCCTGACGGTCTAAGACACTTTATTTTGTGTTAAATGATGCATAGACATTCCTAAATGGACTTAAACCATCTATGGCTAGTTTGAAAATGAAATGGTAATGGGTTGTGTTCAAGGATGCATACAGACAGATCAAGTTGGAGAAGTGATTTGTTTGTGAATTTTCAAGGTTATTCATTTCTGGAGATGAGTATAGCATAACATGTTGTAAGTGCATTACCATGTATTGGTTTCTTTCCTCATATGTAGGTCTTAAAGAACTAAGTAATCAATACTGTAAACAATAATTAAAAATTTTAAAAAAATAATTATTAATGTTATATAAGATAATGAATTCACTAGTTGATTTTACTTATTTATATTTTATAATATTATTCCTTTTTTGACCTTGATTAGTTTTATTGCTATTTTATTGTAGGAAATCTAATAAGAAAAATCAAGTTAACTTCTTAATCATTTAAAATATCAAAAATGAATGAAAGGGAAGTAAAGTGAAAGAAAATTTAAAATAAACATTTTGAGTAGTTGTACATGTTAAACATGAAAATACTAGACGGTAGACATTTGTGATTGTGCCCTGAATGGTTTATTTTGTTTGTTCCCTTTTCCGTTGTTTTATAAACTTGAGTTTAGTCCTTTAGTTCTGTGCATCTTTGCACTTGTTTTCCTGTGCTCTGTTTATAGTGTTAATTTCCACCGCAATTAGTTGAGGCACTCAGTTGATGGTGGGGTTCTGATAAATTGAATGTCTGAGTCTAAAATGATTGGCAACCTTTTAGACCTTAAGTTAGAAGAAAAGGTTTTTCATCAGAGACTCACACAAGTATCGAACTTTATTCTTTTGATGATGCCACCATCAGGCCTAGACAGATATTTAGATTTTTTTTTTTTTTTGCATTAACTATAAATTTGATTTAAAGTTATTTATATTATTATTAACATTCAACCTTGATTTACAGAAGATGATTCAGAATTTTTGAGGGAAACACTAAATTATTTTTATATTATACGTAACTTTTGTACTAATTTCATTAAACAGAAAAATTCCAAAATCATGCTTGTTTTTTTACATTTGTTCTCCAAATGGATTGTAGCCAGTTTTCTCATGGGGCCACTGTTTGCTGTTTTTTTTAGTCATAAGTGGTTAGCCAGTACTCAGGATGTAGGTATTATCAGCACAGTATCAAATGGAAAGTCTCTACAAGAATTTCTCAACTACTATGGTTTTCCCACATGGCTAAACAGTGGAAGCCCATGCCAATGTAACAGAATGAAACCTTGCTATGGAAGGTTTGCCAAATCATGCTGGTCTCCAAAGAGGATCCAAACTGGGGCCCTCAACCACTGCAGGGTGGTGTGCTATGTACTCAAACTCCGCCACCAAGAACCTCTCAAAATCCCTTAAGGATTCAGATTGGACAGTTGGTCACTTTTTGTCTAGATTTCACCTATGGATACAGAAATGATAAATATAATTTGTCGGTTAAATCATATTAAGCTTGATAAACTTAAAGGGATTTGTTTGGCATCACGCTGGTACTTTGTAAGCTTAATTTGTCTGCACTTTCCAACACCAGTCTGCCAGCAGGAGAAAAGGTCAATCAAATGTCAGTAGATGGCTGTTGGTCATACTCAAAATACAGTGTGTCATTAATGTAGATTAGGTCAGGACACACATCTTTTATTTTTCTTTGTTTTTTTTACAACCACATTGTTCTTTAGATGGTAGTTGTTCTTTTTTTAATGTGTCAGCTAACTCCCATGATCCTTTACCTTTAGTATTATTTAATCCTGGCAACAACAACTGAAGAGGTTTTCATAATGCTCCAAACTCTACGATTTAGGTGATGTTAGAAGCTTGAAAAACACCCATTCTATTTATAAATTTCTTAACTTAGTAGATAATAAACAGTTTATATACATATGTTTTGTTTTGTCTGTCTGTTTGTTTTTTTAGTTGGTTTATCCTGGTCATATCAAGCTTACAGAGAAAGAAGTGAGTATTTTGATTTTTTTATTATTGTACTTTCATGACGCTAAATAGACATGTGTTCATTGGCTATACAAACTAACTGGTAAACTTAAAATGCTGCTGTAAAATAAATAAACTTTTCAAAATCTAAATATCATTCTATTGTACCTAACTTAGAACACTCAAATACAAGGATTTATATTTCTGAATTCAAGTTCTTGTGTATGAGTGTTAATGATCAACAGAAAAAAATTTATCACAAATTTCATGCAAATTAAAACAAAAGCTAAGGTGAAATAAGCATTATTTAAGTCTGTCATTCAATATTTTTGTTACAAACAACAAAGCTATATCGCATCATGTCAAATATTAATATTGAAACAATTTTAAAGTAAGCTGAAGTTTTATGGAGTTATGTCCCTTTATATACTTGGTAAACCTTGCTTTTCCATTTGAAAAATAACTACATTTAAAAAGGATAAAGGGGGAGTTGTAAAAATCATCTTTATTAGAAAATGGACAGTATATTTACAGTACAACCTCACTTATCCGAATTTTCGCGTATCCGAACAATCGACATGTCCCCTGAACAAAATCTCACGTAAACGAACTTTCACACTTTTTTGTTCGATTGTCAACGTTCTATTGTAATTTCTCTTAGATCTTAACCGAACAAAACATGGCCTTTTTTGAAGTGAACAGTGGAGGGGCATGCCTATATAAGTGATTCATATAGTTTAACAAGGTCTGACTATATGTATGTATATATAATGTACATCATTAACCTTACAGTATTATGACAAGCAAGACTCATTGATCATGTGACCAAAATTTCTGCAGCCCAACAAAATGGAGGTTAACAAAGATGCACATGCAAACATTTTCACTCAAATTACATTGAAAATCTACAGTAATTAAGTAATACAGTACTTCACTTTGGGTTAGAAAGGCATTGTTTCGAAACAGTTTACACAAGTGACAATTAACATGCATAGCGTCTAGTGTTCGGATAGGGTGTCAATTGGATGTTCGAATTTGACCCTCGGCATGCTCACAGCAATACCTGCATTCGGTTTTTTCACGTATCCGAACACATAGCTTGTCTCCGGGTTTGTTTGGATACGTGAGGTTGCACTGTATATCTATATTTTAAACAAAATGCAATCTAGGTAATACATGATTAATAGCCACATTAAAATATCAGTAGACATGTAGATTTCATGAACTATGCTTGTCCATAGCAAACTGACCTACATATACACTAGAAGAAACTCTCTTATGCATTGGAACTTGTAGAACATTAATAATAAAACAGGGAAGAAGAAAATGGCATTAACTGCGCAGGAAGACAATGAAGGTGGTGTGTATTGTCAGAGCCCAGCTCATACAAAAGATGGTGGGATGTACAGACTTCACGAGAAAAGCAGCCTCATTCATCAAGAATGCTAACTTTGCATTATGCAAATTTCTATACATTGCAGGAATTCAGACATCAAAATTACCTCTTATTAGATATGGATTACTGAAATATTCAAATAGAGACAATACATTCATTAATACCTTAACTAATTTTCAGTTGACATGCAAGTATTATGAACATATGTAACTCAGGGTTTTTTTTTTAAACTAAAAGCACAACAGGTTTCTGTATAAAACTAATTTATTTAGATATTTAAACATTAATTCTATATATATGTATGTGTGCATATGTGCACGTGGTGCCCATTTTGTTGAATTGGGCAATGCTGCGTTTTGGGGGGTATTGTGTTTGTGTTAAAGTTTATTTAGTTGAGAGGTTTTTGTGAATAGATCTAATTACCATTGTTTTTAATATCTAGTTATCCTGAAAATGTGATGCAGTATTGGATTAACTCATTTACATAAATGTATAGGAAAAAGTTTTAAAATTAAGAGTTTTGAGTGCATAGGTATTTATTTAGCGATTAATGATACTAGAAAGAGTTGCTGTTAGGCATTGATCACTTAGCAACTGAACTATAAATGAATGGAATAAATTTCCAGCTGTAGTTCTTAATATGATAAGGGAAGCTAATTAAAAATTTGTATCAGTAGATAGCTGACCATACCCCGAAGGGTCAGTATAAGCCATGGCTTTCTAAAGTAAACTAAATATAAACTTCATTGTCTTTTTAGTCTGGGTTTTAAAATAGTTAAATAGCTGTATTAGATTTTTCTTGTTTACATAAACATCTTGAACTATGGGGTTTGGGGTTTAAATTCAGTATATGTAAACCTGTTGCAAGAATGCTAGAAGGCCTGTTTTATTTTAAAGTAGACTGTATAATTATGTTGACATTTATAGTGATACATATAAAGGCTACTAATTTATTTCTATCTGGAGAGGTCTAAATTTAAAAAGCAAGAAGAATTGATTAAACACATTAAATGCTTAATTTGCAGCCAATATTCATTTTAGAAAAATAGGGGTTTTTTTTTTTCATTTAAAAAAAACATGAAGGAATTTAAATTTTAAAACACAGCTTATACCTCTCTATTAGAATAGTACATCAGTGTTTAAAGATGTAGCTTCTTTTGTGACTATTGAACTGATTTAAATTGATTATCCATGAAGAGGAAGGCATAAAAGGGTTAATAAATAAATTAAAAAAAGAAAAAGAAAAAGGAAATATCCTCTGAGAAAAGTGGACAACACTTTCTGGAAATATACAGTAGGTGGATACATTTTTGTCATTGGAATACAGTTAAAATTTCACATTAACAGTGTTTCAGTCTCATTTAGATATTTGTAGTGTGGCATGTACTTTACTTTTTTTACCAATACCTCTTGTACACCCTAATTTGTTTTTATTTTTAGGGGGAAAATGTCAAGTTTATTCAGATAAGGCTTTGCTATATATTAGTATTGTAGTTTAACTCTTGGTTAAGTTTACTTTATTACTCAATCAATTTAATGAGCTTTTTATTACTCTCTTCTCACCTGTAAAATAAAGCCCTGCCTTTTTCTTATAACTCAGCCAATAGCTGTTCATCTGTGTGTTATTGTAGACTTATTAATTCTAATAATGTTCTCAGAGATATTCAAGAAAGTCGAGGTACAAAATATATGAACTTACATAAAATTTGTTAAAACTACAGAAGTTTCAGATTTCAGAGCCTGTTGGATATTTGAGAAATTACTTCAAAAGATTATATGGAGTATAGCTGCTAACTTTAAGACTAAAAATCTCTTCACTTAATCTAATTGACATCCAAGAAATGTTTGTTTGCACTTATCACTGAGATTCCATTTCTGATTTTTGGGGACTATTTCAACTCACTTGTACCGGTTCTCCCTTTGTTCTGCAAATAGAGACCATAGCAGTCTTTAATGATGTCTGTCAAACAGCTAAACAATGCGAATACCACCTATAGATTGGTGAAGATCTATATTAAAAATATGTTTGTGAAAAGAACTTGTATAAACCAGTGCACCAGATTAAAAGAGAGAGAGCTTTGATTTGCTGTAAGAGTAACTTTGAAAAAAAATTATGTGGAACCTATAATAATAATAGATTATTTTTTCAAAGAAATTCAACTTTTTAGAAAAAACTTTAATTCACACTCCACGTGTCTCTCCATGGTTACTTTATTTACTTTCATAATACTACCTGCTTTTTCATTTAAATGGTTGTGGCCTAGCTTTGCATGTAATTTATGAGCTAGCAACTGGAATTCCTTACCATGGTTGCTATGCTTAAGTCAAACAGAACTTGCCATATGCACAGCTAAATTGTATCTAGAATAGATTACCACTCACTTCTCAAATTGTAGGATCAAATTCAAAATGACTACCTTATTTTATAGTTAATGCCATTAAGCTGTGTTTTGCAGCTCGTTGCCTGGTTAATTTGTGGAAAAACTTATAAAAGGTATACAAACTAAAAAAAATATATAAATGTAAATGTGTGGCTAGGAACAAACTTGTGAATCTTGATTATTTTTGTTTTTAGTTTAACAAAATGGATGATAAATTCAGCAGAATGATTGGAGAACATTGACAGTAGGTAGATTTACAGGACTTTGTTGGATTTCTGTTTGTTAGCACATCGCTTATTTTGTCCCCCCGCCCCTCCCCAAGATATAGTGAGAGGGGACACCAGCTAGCACAAATGTCCCCAGTGGCATCCAGTGCTTGTCAATGTAATGACTGGACAGAAAAACTTACAGAACTCTTGTGAATAATGTGCACAAATGAGACTGCCCTGGAAGAAAAGTTTATGAGGCTCGCTAGTAATTGAACCCCTGGATACCACCACACAATAAATTATATGGGTTTTTATAGTGTAGAATTTTATCAGATGTCTGTCTTGGCAGAACTTTAAGGGCCTAGGGAGACAAACGAGCAGTATACTAATCTATGATCTACATAGGCATGCTTATGAATGCCAGAAAGATGAACAGTTATTACGTTGGTTTGAATTCCTGATCAGTCTTTTAGGTACATTTGTTTGACAATATGCAGATATGGCAGGATATTATAAATATTTTCTCTGTTAAGGGTTTTGAAGCTAAGTAGAAAATATTACCTCTTGTAGATTCATCCCATCATGTCTGGTAGTCAAAAAGGCCAAGCAACTGAGCAAAAGAATTTCTTTTAGCATATGCATTTTATTAGAACAGATTTAATAACATTCATAAATGATATTATTTCTTTAGTTGTTTTTGTTTTTAATGCCTTCTGATTTGATAAATTCGGTATGCTGATGATTATTTTCTTAGCACTGAAACAAGATTACATGACTAGACAGATGGTAGTCATTTAATTGAGTAGCCAGAGAATGAGCTGGGCTCTGCCTACCATCAACTTATCTGTTTTTCTAAAAGTCCTTTTTGAACTAAAAAACACTTGTCTCAAGCTATTTGCTGTAGGTTCTCCTTCCATTCTGTAGCAGAGTGTGAGGACATCTGCTTTGTGGGGATTAAGTCAGGTGATGTACGTGTGCCAGTTTGGCTTATTGATTACAAAGTGTAAATAACTGATGCTACTTTGCGCTTTTACCCAACCTCCCTCCAGGGATGACTCAGATGATTTCCTCAAGGTGCCAGCAAGTTAAGGCTTTTGAAGTTAACCCCTTGAACACCCACATGCTTTTTGTTCAAATGTAAATTAGCGTAGTGGCGTCTCCATGCTAGCATTTCCCTCTGACTTTATTTTGTATTATCTGTATGTAACTTTTATCACGAAGAGATTTAACAAGTGAGTGTAGTTTGTAGTTTTAAAAAACTCTACTAGTCTACAGTGAAAGGATGTACATGACATTAGTGTTAATCACTGAATGCTTTCCTTATGGCAGGCTTGCAGACTTCTTGTCCCCTTATTTAACATTACTATACTATTATCATTCTCTTTTTACAGAAAATGAACATTTGTTATTTGTCCTTCCCAGATTCAAATTCAGGTAAGATTTCACATTTCTTTATTGGTTATTATTGTGTTCTTTTGTCACCACTAAGGTATCTAGATGCATTATTATATGGAAGGTTTGATTTGACTAGTTTATGATGGACACCAATGACATATGTACTTATTATCATTGTGCCTGAAGATAGCAAGAGAATAAAATTTCTGAAACGTAGCAATAAAATTTGCAATGACAAAGGTAATAGACCATCATTAACTAAATTATATAATTAGACTGTGAAATAACAATTGTGGCATAATACGTTTTGCTATCTGAAGGAAGGGAAAGATAATCCTTAATCTTTTTTAAATAATCAGAGATATTATTTTAGCAAAATTTTAATTCACTTTCAGTTTTAACTGTTTTAAATTGTCTGTCTTAGTTTTAATCTGGTTTTTGTGAAATTGGTTTTATCTTAGTGTGTATTGGTACCCAGAAAAGTATGTTTTGTGAGAGATAGTACAGCCTTGGGTTAGTATTGTGGTAACTTTTAATGTTGCCATCATTTAAAAAGTAATTTAGGCAGTCACTGTCCTGGCACGGTTTCTTCTTGCTCTTCTTCACAAGGTGGTCGGGTTAGGGTTTTTCCCGGTTAAAGTTGCCAGTTCCAGACTCTTGTGACACGGAATGAGCAACATTCTGGCAGACAACTGCCGCACTACATATGTTTGCCCAACATGGTAGTAGTTTACTTTGATACTGTTTAATTTCCAACAAATAACTGATGAAATACCAGTGTGAAATTAATCTGAAGAACTTGAGTTGTTGGCTTAGTTTGGAACTGTCAGTTTATGTTTTTGTATATATATATATAATTTGATTTTTTTTTGTTTTGATTCAAATTTATTAGTATAGAAATCTAAGAAACTGTAAATTTCAACACCAGTGAATAAGAGTTGATTTAACACTTATTGCTGCATAGTTCAGTGGCTGCAGTTTGCTCACAAAGAGAACCAGCTTCCCTAAAAGAATGTCCAGGTCAGCTAAAACTCTGGAAAGAACATGGCGCAGCACAAAATGGAACTCTGCTAATTTTCTCAGCATAAATCACCCGTTAAGTAAATAAATAAATAAATAATAATAAGGAATGTTCTTAAAACTAAAAAAAAAAAAAAGGCGGACATAACTGGCTTGTAGCACATTCTGATTGAAGCGGGTGGGGTATAGACAGCAGATGTCTGGAATACACCAGAGGTTACAGCTGTTGGGAATGTGTTAAATGTGTGTTGGTATTTTTCTTGAATCAGGGATTTTTGTATCAGTGTAAGCTGTTATTTTTGTTTTTAATAGGATTTTTATCACTGATGTTAGTTACTCTAGCAATTCCCCTCATAAATTTTGAACATTTCTCCACAAAATAAGTTGTGATTTATTGTTATTTTTGTCTAGTTAATAGTTGACAGAGAACATTTCTGAAATCTGGATATAATTACAAGGTGCTAGGGAATGCTGATTGTACTTTACTAAATATATTTTCTTTTATAAAAGACTTCCACATTGTATGATTTTAATTAATGTTATCTGTATTAACTTCTAGATATTTAATAGGATTAGAAGAAGACAGTGATTTTTTTAAAGTAGTTTTAGTAATAGATGGTATCCGGTTTGATATATTAGAAAAAAAAAAATCCCTTTTTAAACTTTAATATTAAATTTAAAATGGTGATCATCTTGCTGTTTTTTAGACTTTTTTCAGGCAGTTTTTTCTACAATCTTTAAACAACTAAGAAAGTTCGTTTTACAGAATTATTTTTTGTTAGTATATCATTATTACTCTTTTAAAGTTAAATCCAGCACTCAGTAAGACTTCCAAATGTTGCACACCTGTCTACCTTCATTAATGGATGCACAGATTTGTAGTTTGCCCTTGTTTTCTTATCTGAATATGCCACTTGGTGTACCTAATTGTTTCAAAAACTACTATTCATTCTTTAATCTGAAAAAAAACCCAAAAGACAGCTTTTCACCTTTATTAAAACAACAGGACCAAAAGTTAAACCTTTTGGTTGGTAATAGTTTATTCTTAACATTAAAAATTTAGGAGTGCGTTGGATATATATTTATTTATTTTAGAAGCAGTAACAAAAGTGAAAATAATAAGCACTGATTTAACACAACTTTGCATTCCCTAACCCAGACAACCCTTGACACAGAATGGCTTGTTATTTACTTCTGGATTGTTCCGCTTGTGACTACACACCATTGTTGACAGCCCTGCTTCGTGTAAAAGTAAAATGGCGCAGACAGTGAAATACAGTGTACAACACAATAATTAAAAGATAGCAAAAAATTTGAGATAGGCATGAAATATAATTAAAGATGAGCCGTGTGCACAATGTTGGAAATAGGTAGACATATATCAAAATAAATGTGCATAGATTATTTAAAGCATATCATTTGTTTAATGAAACAAATAATTTTTGCACCACATTTATTAAGATGTTTTATCGTTGTGTCCCTGCTCAGTTTCATTACTCTAGATAATTTTGGTTGAAAATTTGATCAGAATAGAAATTGAGCACTCACAGTTAAAAAAAATAAATGATGAATTTTAGAATAAAGCCATTCTGTTTTTAGTATAAGAAAAATATGAAACATCAGCAAAATTTGAGTCAGTTTATTTAAATATAAAACAAAGTAACTACAAAGATGGGAGTCTTGAGTAGGCTAAGATGGTTTACTGCAGCCTTCTTGTGATGACCATTCTACACTATTTTCATATTCAGAGTTAAAAGATTTGAAAAATGACAAAACTGAAACTCATCTGAAATCTATCATTTCTGGTTTATCTAAAGAGAGAGAACTTTTTCCTTGTATACAGATGAAATAGTAATGCACTTTATGCCCTTATAAAAACTATTGAATGCACCTTACCTTAAAGGTCATATAAGAGAGCACCTGTCAAGCCCGATCTAACAAGAAAGAAGCCTGTCAAGTTATGCTAAAGTTTAGTAAACATTTGAAGTGTTTTGCATTGGTCTTTGTTTGACTCCTAAGAAAATTGATTGATAATCAATTTAGCTTAGTTGCTACAGGAAAGCAGGAAGCTGTCATGGTACACACCCCTCACCCAGAAAGGAAAAAAAATGGTAATCAGTACTTGTAAAGTCAGTGAGTGATGATCCAACAATGTTTATGCATCTGATTGGTGTAGCCCTACTAAAAGCTATCATCATATCAGTGTTGTTTGATTGGACTGAGATCAGGTGATGCTTTTGGAAATGACTGCAGATGAAAAGATGACATCTGCAGCTGTTATTGCTGGCATTTTTGTTAAATTAAGGAACTTCTGAATCTATGAAGCTAATAGAGCTATTGTATGATATACAACTTTTAAATTCTTACCTCTCTCTCTCTCAATGTTGTGTATTGCAAAAATAAAAAACAAAAAAAAAACAGCAGTACAAAGAACCTTGATTAACAAGTCCCTGAAAACAATTTGTCTTGTGTATATGTGTGTGTGTGTGTGTGTTAATGTTGGATTATTATGCTAAGTTAAAATCTATCTCTCTCTCTGTCTCAGGTTGCATGGGTGATACACAGTTTCACTTCAGGATACGACAGTGCCCTGGACGTAAATTTATAATTCCTGCTCATACTCACTACAACAGGGAATGCCCCATCTCCTTACAGGTAATATTATTGTTCACAGCACCTGTAACCTTCCTCGTATAGTTTTGAATATTCATTCTACAGTAACATTGTAAAGGTAGTTTATGATATTTTTTGCTATGCTGAAAAAAAAAAATTGGACAGAAGAAAGATGCAAAGCGATTTTCTCTTATAGAAAAAGGTATAAATTTGGTTGCTTTCATAAGAATGGTGTTTATTCCTATTCAAACACCTATTACATAGTCTCATTTCTCATTGTCACAGACAGAGGCTAAAATATGGACAGTTTTGTATATAGATGATGTCAAGAAAATATAATAGAAATACATGAAATTTCATTTGGGAAAAATTGAGCCATACTTGTTCTTCACACAGTTAATTGCACTTGTATCAGATGGGGGAGTTGCAGATTAAATAATCTGACTGTCATCTTCAACACACTTTTAAGCCCTGTAGGATGTATAGGGAGATAAAATGAGTGATATAGTTGTACATTCATGTCATGAGGAAAATGAAGATAGCATCATAGGACCACCCAAGATGGAAGGCATTGGTGAAAACATTATTTCACTTGGAATAAAGAGACCTAAGAAGAAGACCTGAAGATGTTAATGGTAGTAATATCAAACCTGAAGATGTCATATAATAAACCACAAAAGACATTAGTCACTGATTACACAGGTGAAAAGTATAGACCTATACCATGATCCAGTGGCTCAATAGGTCAATAGGTATAACATGAGAGTGAAAAACTTTTTTGTAGCACACAATGAATCAAATAAAATGAAACTTTTCACAATCAGTATATATTAGGGATGTTCAAATGAAACATGGCTGAAGCAGAATCACCGTGATCATATTCAGCCAGGTTTCATTTGAACATCCTCTGTACTTTTAAGAAAATTATCTTCTATAAAATGGAACAATAATAAGAAGAAAAATATTGGTTTTTATGTTATGCAAAAAATGTGTCAATTTAATATGTAAAGTGTAACACCACCTCAGCATGACAGTAACCTTTTTGGCTCATAAAATTCTTCAGATTACTAGATGAGTTCATGAAATCACAATACTTTGTTCTACTTGAATAACCATTGAGATACAGCTACTATACTTTATATAAAAGTTTTTGACTTTAAGTTAGAAAGTGCTAGAGCTGAAAGGCTCAAGTTTTTGATTGAAGTATGCAACAAAGTAATCAAGAATGAACACTTTGTGAGATCTCTTTGTTGATGTTTCACTTGTTACTTTAGATTTTAAAGTCTCTTTAGTTAGGTCAGTGTTTCTTTAGGCTGTAGTCAGCTAGCCATTCATGATTGTTCATGATCTCATGAGTCTTTTCCAGTCCAGTTTGGAGAATTATTTTGATTATGCATAAATTTTACCGCAGTTAAACTCTGCCCCAAATGTTTTACCAAAGTCTGCCATGCTTCTTTCATTATAAAGTACACTGCTACACTTTCCTCTAGTCCTCAAGGCCATTTCTTGCTCATTGTCTAAGCAGAAATAGCAGCAATGTGAGTGACAATTTTCAAAAAAGAAGTGAAGGTAATGAAATAGCATATCTCTGCAGAAGCTTTGAACTAATCTCATTGCCAGGGATTTTTAACTCCTATATGAAAACCTTGGATTTTTTCTCTCTCTCTCTTTTTCTTTTTGCATTATCCAAATTGCCTGCAGTCATCTTTGTTAATATTATGTCTTCCATAGAAATATCCTTTTCAGTTTCTATCTACAGATGTTTTTTTTTTAATATGTTATTTAAATCAGTCACTAATTCACTGGTCAAGAGTCAGACATACAAAAGGCAGCAATATCATCTAGTTTTTGACTGAAACCAAACAAAGCCAAACAACTTTCAAAAGTCCTCCATTGTTTACTCAATAAAAAGAATGTTGAGATTGACTTGGATCTTTTTTACACCATACTTTCAAATTTCCATCCAATAATAAAGTCTGTTAAATGATAATTTTTGCAGATGAGTGTTGCATCAAGATAAAATTAGAGAAAAGTTTAATTCCCAATCACCCATTCATCAAATCAAATACATTGGTGGTTATACCAGGGGTCACCAAGCATTTTTCACAGTGGGCCGGATAACTGAAAGAATGACGAGCGCGGGCCGCATAATCATTCTGTTCAATACTTGCAAGCCAGAACGAAAGCTCTGGGGAAAAAGACGAAACACTAAGTTTAGCATTCCATGTTAATCATGGGTGAGTGGCGTGCAATGCACAAAAAAGAAAGACAACCAACATATTTCCTAAAAAGTTATCAAAGAAGGTGACGTTAGCAAAAATATAGTTACATCAGACCTAGTGTGCACGTATCCGAATCGTACAAACTAAGCAGCAAAAAAGGTTAGTGAGATTTGTGAAACTGATGCTTGGCTTTCAAGATATCATCAATGTTTGGTTTGAAATTGCTGCATCCAATCAAGAGAATTGCTTTCAAATGTTCATCAGTCAATCTCGTTCGATGTGTTGACTTCACATACTTCATTTTTGAAAATGTTTGCTTACAGACATAAGTTGTTCCAAACAATGATGCCATCATACCAGCGGCAAATTTCTTCAATTTCGGAAACTCAACATCAGGTAAGAAGCGGTAAAATTCAACAAGTTTTCCTTCTCTGTGCTTCTCTTTCAACAAGTCATTTGCTTGCTAATCAATGAGCTCCAACTGTAGTTCAAATGGGACATCATCAAGGTTACAATCAAACGGATTCTGGAACAGAAGAATGTCACTCTCAATTCTGTCGAGATCTGAAAATCTCTCCAAAAAATGCTGCTTCAAGTCACGAATAATCTTTTTAGGAAAATCGAGGTTGACATCTTCAGCAATTGTAGCGCAAAACTCTTTGAAACAGTGAAAATGAGAGAAGTTTTCTCCCTTCCAGTTGTGCTTCAAACAATGACAGCTTTCTCCGAAATCCTTTGATGATTCTGTAGAGATCACAGACGAGGTTATCCTTTCCCTGAAGTTTCAAGTTCAGTTCATTCATGTGGGATGTAATGTCGACCAAAAATGACAACTTTGACAGACAGGTAGGATCTGACAGCTGTGGATCAGCTCTATCTTTTTCAGTGAAAAAAACATCTATTTCGTTTCGGAGCTTGTAAAAACGAAACAGGACTTTACCGCAGCTGAGCCACCTCACTGCTGTGTGATAAAGCAAGTCACAGAAATCAGAATCAATTTTTTCAAGAAAAGCCTGGAACTGACAGTGATTGAGTGCACATCCCCGAATGAAGTTCACAGCAGAAACGACTGGTTTCAGTACACAAGAAATATCCAAATCTTTCCCACAGAGTGCTTGCTGATGTATGATGCAGTGTATGAACAGAGCGCCTGGAATTTACAAATCTTCCAACTGAGTCCTGATCTGCCCGACCAGACCCTTCCTCACTCCAGCCATGCATGCAGCAAACGGATGCCAACTCTTCCGTTATCTGAAAGTCCAAATTGACACCACGTTACTCGAGAGATCAGTAGACTCATCCATCGCCAGAGAATACCACAACAAGTTCCTAACTTTCTCGCGTATCTGTAGCACTATGTTCTCTCCAAGTTCTTCTGTTCTCTCCGCAACTGAACTTGCCGAAAGGCTGATACTTCCAAACAAATCGGCTTTCTCAGGACACAAGTCATTTGCTGCTTCCATCATACACTCTTTGATGAAGTTGCCATCAGTAAACGGTTTTCCTCGCTCTGCCAACTTATGCACTATTTTGTAACTTGTACGAGTGACGGATTCATTTTCAGAAAACTTTCTCGTGAAGAGATTTCTTTGAGTTTCTAAACCACGTTCATGGATTCATATTTCTCAGAGTGTAACTTTCCAGAAAACTTTGAATACGTTGATAGATGTTTTGTTTCATAGTGACGCCGAAGATTGTACTCTTTCAAAACGGTAACGCTGCAGACCACGCAACTAGCTTTCTGGTCCTTTGTTTCCACAAAGAAGTACTGTACTCCCCATTCTTCATTGAAAACGCGACGCTCGGCGTCCACTTTTCTTTTCTTAGTAGCCATAATAAAGGGTGAAGAAAACAGCCTAGAGACCAGCTCGATTAACACCTTGACCGGGGAATTTTTCTGAGCCTTCTTGCCCATGATGTGTCAATTATCCATGAAAAAATTTGTTAGGGAAATCCAAAAATTTCCCCAAAAATCCCTTCGTTTTGGGAGAACTGGAAACTGACCAATCAGGTGAAGTGGAACGCTCCAGATTTTGGCCGGACTGTTCCACTACACACTGAAACTCTCATCCTGATTGGTTCATTTCGTTTTCTGACCTTGCGATTGTTCTGCAAGAGAATCTCAAGGTCATGAGGTTTACGATATAAAACCACTGCGTTTTCTCCTTGGGACGCCTTGTGTTGGAGCACAATAGACTATCCGCACACCAGAGTCATCGTCTCCTACCGGGACAAAAATTGGCAAAAATTGTTGACATCGGTCACGAGTATCTCAACAGTCAGTATTGTATATTAGTCTGTTGTAGTACAAAAGTACGTGTCCACAACAAAATTAAAAAAATTTTATTTCACAACAACTCGTGTTCCATCTGTTTTATCACGCAAATGCAAGTACCGTCGGCGGGCCTGATGAACTGACATCGCGGGCCGTAGTTTTTGTGACCCCTGGGTTATACCAAAATTACTATTATCAACATTTCAAGAGATATGACCAGAAATGGAATAGGGGAATTTTAAAATGATAAATTGGGAATTCTAAGTACCATCATACTTTTACTAGATACTAATTACACTGGAAAACCATGATTTTGCCACCGGAATACTGTCACGCTCACTTTGTAGTATTTTGCACGTTGACTTCAAATCTGAAAACCGTTTTGCTCTAGGACATCATGTTTTTTAGTTATCACTGATATTTTTAAAAAATTACTTGAAAGAGGTCCCTCATGACATGGAAAATCCTGTTATGCTTTCTCCAGCAGCTCCTGCACTAAAATGTGATGAAAGTTCAGATGTTGAGTGTAATGATACTGCTATGGATGAGCCTATGAGCCTCCATTGGATGAAGAAAAGCTGCACTGCTAAATCAAGAAGAGCTCAATGATTTGGTAGAGATTTATCACTGTCAAAGGAGAGGGCTGAAGTGTTAGGCTGAAGGAATGGAATCTTTTACAAAAAAGTATGAACGTTTCCCACTTCCGTGATCGTCACACAAACCTGGCTGCTTTTTTTTTTGAATAGAAAATGGTGTTTGTTTCTGTATTGATGTAAATGGTCTCATGAGTGAACTGGGATATAAACATGTGACTGATGAATGGATGTTATTCACAGACTCTAGTAAACTAAGCCTTAAAGCTGTGCTGTTACATCATGGTAACCAAAAACCTTCTGGTTCTTATAGCTCATGCAGTTGGCTTGAAAGAGACATACGGGTCGATGGGACTCCTCCTGAAAGTGATGAGTTATTTGGATCATAAATGGAAAATTTGTGCTGATCTCAAAGTTATTTCTCTCGGATTGCAGCTAGGATACACCGAACACGTGTTTCTTGTGTCTTTGGAACAGCTGTGATGATGCTAACCATTACACTTGAAAAGACTGGCCTAAGCGACAGGAACCTATGGTTGGCAGGTACAATGTGCAACATGTGCCATTGGTAGACCCTCAGAATGTCTACCTTTTGCCACTTCATATCAAACTCGGCCTTATGAAAAACTTTTTCAAAGCCATGGATAAAGACGGTGATGGCTTCATGTACCTAAGAGAGAAGTTTGGTGCTGACATAAGTGGAGCTAAACTCAAAGAAGAAATTTTTGTGGGGTCCAAAATTCGAGAACTCATGCATGATGACAAGTTCAAAAATAAGCTGAACCCACTGGAGCTTGCAGCATGGAAAGCATTTATTTTAGTTGTACAGAACTTTCTTGGCAAATATAGAGCTGAGCACTATTCTGAGTATGTGGAAAACATGCTAATGGCGTATCAGCGAATGGGGGCCAGGATGTCTCTAAACATGCACTTTCTTCATTTGCATCTTGATTTTTTTCCAACCAATCTAGGGGATCTCATTGATGAGCTTGGTAAAAGGTTCCACCAAGACACAATGATTTTTTAACTCAACATAAGAAAAATCATAATAGAAAGACAGGAGCCAGAATTCAAACTGTTACCACAGTGGGTCTGACTCAATCGAGCCACACTCCCATTGGCTAATACCAATGGGGCCTGCAACTAAAAGACTCAGACCACGATGCCTGTGGTAGCACGCCACAAGGACTGGACAGTGACTTCGGCTGGGTGCACACTAGCCAGCTTGGGCACCAACAAATTGGTGCAGGGGGCTATAGGCCCAATGAGAGATTTACGAAGGCAGGGCAGGCACAGCTGACTCAGTGGGCGGGCCCGGACCCACAATGCCCGCCCATGCCATTGGGACCGCCTACCTGTTTAGTGAATTTCAAACTCCAGGTGCAACAGTACAAAATTCTCTTTCACCACATTGTTGATTTGAATAGACCTTCCACCTCTGCACTATATGAAAAATTCTAACAAACAAAAAGGTTCTTTTTTTTACCTTTTGTCCTTTTAATGTTTACAATGTCCTGTAGTCACAGAGATGAGGATATCCTGAAGGAGGATTCCAAGTCACTAGTATAAGCCAGACTTTGATTTTGCCTGTATAATGAGCTAAAGGAAAAGTTAAAGATAAATCCAGATTTCAGTGTCTATTTATGTACACGAAGAAATGTTCCAATAATAATTTTTGTTAACTGATGTTTCCTGAAGATTATTAATGTTGTGTGAGTCTTTTATTGATCTCCACTCCACCTTTATTATAAAAGATCATGATCTCTATTGAAATAGATAATGGTTAAAACACAAACAAACACACACACACCCACACACACGCACACACATGGTACATCGTATACACTAGCATTCAAAACTATGAGCTCACCATATGAAAGCATTGTTATCTGCTTTTTCAGCACTTCATTGCTAATGAAAATGCATTATCCCAGCAAAAAATACCATCACAAATATAATGAACCATGCATATATACCATTAATTGTGGCATTATTATTACTTAAAATAGTTTTTTTCTTAATTATGTATCCAATGTGTTTCTGTGAATGTTAAAAGTTCATACCAAAAAGCATGTTATCATGTTCATCTAATATCATTTATTACTAATTTGAATAATTGTTAGCTCAAACTATGTTTTTGTATAGATGTTAATGTCAGCTCATTGCTGGTGATTGCTATTGTTTGTTTGACAGATGAAAAAATATGGCACCTAAAAAAAAAACATTCCATATGAAACAAGGTTGTTATTCATTACTGCCTTCTATGAAGGTGATTTCTTCTAATGGGGAATTGTGGAAGAAGTTAGAGTTACATAGGATGATGTGATAAAGTCAGCTGGCTTAGTAATGAACTTAAAAGGAAGAGAAAAACCATGGAACAGGAAGATAGGTTGCTAAGTCCAAACATCTAGAGATAACCCTTCTTGACAGGGAGTCAGTTAACTAGTTTCTCTGTAACAGTCAGCATCTTAACCTCTACCACCGAAAGATGAAAATTAGCAGTGAGTAGAAACTAAAAATGCCCCTGCTTAGACGTGGTAACAAGAGAAAGAAAGTCAGGTGATTTGCAGCATTACTGTTACCCTATGGTATCATTGTAAAGTTAAGAACAGCTCAATTGTGGTTAATGAACTTAAAAATGGTCCTATAAGAAGAAACAAAGATATGAGAATGGTAAAGGAATATAGAAGAAAAACTTCCAAAGAGTTACAGGAAAATCAAAAAAAAGGCCATTATTACTGAATATAAAATAATAAAACAGTTAAGAGCCAATGATGGGTATGTGAGATCTGAAGCCATGACTTTTGTTGTTGTTATACTTGTCAGGTTCATGGTGGACAGACCAAAAAATAACACAATAATCTACTGTTGCCAGTATGTCGTCATCTGTTATGGATCCTGCAGCTGCCAGTGCCAGAGTTTTAATTTGTTAAAAATGATTATTCCATATGATGTTCTTTGGGGTCATTGCTATGTCAGTATACCAAGAATGTGTAATGACTTAATACTCAAACTTCTCTATTTATATTGTGATGATAAAGGAACTTTGAAAAAAAAACAGGTGTTGATACATCTCCAGATAAACTGTGACTTTTATTTGAGTAAAATAATTCAACTTTAAGAGTACTGAGATGGATAGTGTAAGCACCTGGTATGCTTATTCATTGTGGAGGTGATTGCCTAGTACCTCAGTTCTAATTAAAAAGGACTCTGACCTGGTTTTTCTGGATAGCCTCATTTGTCTGACATGCACTATTAGCATCCACAGCTGGATCTTATTGCTACAGGCAATATTTGCTTATACCACACCTTACATATATATACAATTCAGATGATAGTTGTCCAGAATTAAAGTTTTTTACAGGTTGTAGTGTTGTATTGAAAATTTTACTGGTAAATAAGTAGTGATATTTAACAAACAAAATTTTTCAGTAGGATAATAATAGTAAAAAGTATAGCTGAATTGTTATTGTATGAATGCATACACATGCATGTTCATAAAGGTTACAGTTATCTGGATATCTTAATTAACCAAGTGGTACTCACCTGTAACCCAGAGACTGATAACTAAGTTTCCCACATTTTGAGTAACTCCCTCAGCAGCAGCCTATCGTCAGTCCATCCTACTCCTGACTCCTCCGCTATCTGTGCCGTATGCTGTTCACTCTTACATTAATTCAAGTATAAATACATGTCTTTTTGTTTTTATGGATTCTATCCAATGTCGGAGTACAAGAAATCTCCAGCTGCCTCGAGTAAACATTTCTTTAAAATCCATGTGGCCATCCAGTTTTCTAATCCCCGAGGAGTCTTCCCACGATCATTACCATAACCAGTCTGCCATGAACAGCATACATTACATCTACTGGTTTATTCACGATGTCTGTAATACCCCCATGAGGTTTCTACACTACTTTTAGACTCAATGGTTTTACAAAAACACCTGTTTGTTTGTTTTTTTTTTTTTTAGAAATATTTTTAGTGTTTTGACAACTTTTTTAATCTTCAAAAGTTGGACAGATTCAGGGAGAATGTTGTTTACCAGACGAAAAAAAAAAAAATTATTTTTAGAATAAAATGTTAAGATATACAACATTCTACATGTCCTTAATCTTTTTTTTTTTGGTATATCTACAAGCTGAACAGCTGTACTCAATACAGTAGTATTGCTTTGTTTGTTTGCACTTTTTTCCAGAAAATGAAGAGTGATCTCCCCTTATGACTATTAGAATACGGAATATGAATACTTGGTTTTATCGTTTTGGAAATACATTTACTTTTTTTAAAAATGAAATTGACCATAAGAGCTATTGAATATCAGCAGCTGGAGTATTTAGAGGAGTTTAGGAAGACTGACTGAGACAGAGTACTTACAAAGTGATGATGAATGCAGACTTGACTAAAGATGAGATTTTATCTACAGTTCTCAACCATGGTAATGATGTGAGTGAAGATGGCTCTGTATGTTCCTTTTAAGGATGAATTGTTTACAGATAACAATTCAGAACATTATCAAGAGGGATGGGAAATATAATGGAAGAAGAGGGATTATCCTCAATGCTAAAAATTAACATTGGCTTCCAATAATGTATGAAACCCCCCAATATTTTTTCTTCGATCACTCTTTTCATAAGAGTGGGAGGGATGCATTGCACCGTTGTTATGCGCACTCTGGCCCAGTGCATCCGTCTTCACCAGTGGTTTATTCCTCTGACTTTTCCTTATCATAGGTTCTGAAGCCAACACACTCACCACTGAGTCGCCTTGCCTGGCAATCCCCCCACCCCCCAATATTGATATCTACTGGTGAGGCTGGCCATTGAAGGGAACAAGCAAGATTGTCACTGGAAACTTAAATGAGTAAATGTTGGTGGAAACAAATCATGTGGCACAAAAGAAAATAAAAATAGAATGAGATTCTGTTTAGTGGGCACAATGAGGAGAGAGTCTGACGGGAATGAGACGAAAGCATTGCTTAGACTAACTTTGTTGATGAGGCGCATGAAAAAAACTAAAGCTGTGTAGATGGATGGATAGATAAAAGTATATAGGCGTAAGATATTTGAAGTTTCTCCACTTTTCTGACTACAGTATTATATGCTGCAAAGTATAAAAAGCAGATAGTCTTGAAAATAAGAATGATAAGTGTCATTTCAATGAAAAGTTTTCCTCAGCTGTAGATGATTAATTCAGCTCTGGAAAAGACAGCTGAGGTTCAGTCTACCTAACATTGAAAAATGCCAGATTTGGCATCAAGTCACCATTTCTTGTTTTGTGAATCATCAGATTATAGGTGCAAGATGTATACTGGCAAAGAGGATCTGATTTATGACATCACAGAAAGATTGCTCCCCATTTTAATTAGGAATACCATCTTGTTGCAATTTTTTTCACTGACAATTACAAGCTGCTTGAATATTTACTCTTGCATGTAGTACTATTCATCAAAACAAGGAACCTTCTGGAGTTTGTGGAACAAATCTGTGATCCCTAAATACAAGGACAAGAAAGTTGTATAAATGACATCTAATTCTTTAGCAGAGGACAAGCCCACCTGTATTATTGATGACGAGTCATAAGGAGGAGACAGGCACGACTAGTTTTTTTAACCCTTCGATACACAACTTGTTTTCCATATCATACCAATGACTTGTGGCTTGCTAGACAAAAAAAAATCCAGACATTCTTAAATTTCTGAGGAGAAGTTACCAGTGGACTTGTTTTGGCTATGATATTTGACATTTATTCAAAAATGTTATGATTGGTGGAACACTAATTCATGTTAATCATTTCACCAACAGAAAATGAGATGAAATTCTCACTATCACCATTCAGTTTGTAAGCTTACTTAGCCCTACTTTCACACACAAGTAGATAGTCTCTAAGTAGATTTGCAGACAAAATACCAAAACAACTAGAAGATTGATGTAAATATATCCAAACATATAGTTTATAAAACCATGACATGAATTAGATTTTATTTTAAAAGTTATATATGTGTATATATATATTTGTTTATATCTATATGGAACACATGGGAGATAGTGGTACTTACTATTTCTCATTTTAATCTCATCTTACTGGACTGGTTACGTGCTAGCAATTTTCAAGAGTTTTTACTAAGTTTTTTGCAAAAGTAAGCAATATATCACAGTACTGTATTCTTTGAAGATATCAACATAATTGAAATTTCTTTATTTATGAATGAATTAGAGTTTCCATTGCTAAAGTAAGTTCAACAATAGCAGAATGATGTCCACTTCTCCATGCTTTTGGACTGCTTTAAACTTATCATTAGCACCTGTAAACATTAGCATTGTCTGTCAGGAGATTATTTGACCAAAATATCTACTTTTATAGAGTGATGTAAAAATAGGTAACAGCTCCTATTACATGCTCATCTTTCCCCTGTTTATAACATTTCTGATCCAAGGGAATTAAGGGGTTAATCAACCTTTTTTTTCCCAAGCCAGTCTTGATTAAACAACGCTGTGTCTTCTTTGCTTTTTAATGAGAAGATGGCGGCTTAGACCATGGATTTTATCACACTGATGTAAACCTTCAAAACAGAAATAGAGCAAGACACAAAAAGATTAAAAAACTGTTCTGTTTTTTAAGTTAATGTGGAGCATGCAGATACACACCTTGTATTATAAAAAGTTATAATGGAGATTCAAACAGTGCTTGAATTTCACACTGATTATCTGTCTGTTCATGGCATTTGAAGGAATTATTATTACTCCATTGACCAGAAATGGGGATTGGCCTTTATGGAACTTGGCCTTTTTGTTGTTGTTCTGTCCTTGATCAGAGATTTGGGAAGAATTAATGATGAAATACAGTTTACACATACCAAGCTCGCATACCACATTTTAATTATAAAGGGTAGAGTTTTCGAAATAAACAACTTTTGTCAACTACTTTTTCATGAATCTTCCAAACTGAGCAGAGTGAAGAACTCTGAAGAAAGTACTAAGACCGTCTTACTATTTTCTCTTAGCCATTGTATTGTATGATGTTGTTGTGCGAGTTGGAGACCAGACTGTACGCTAATGAACTATGGCTGGTTGGCTGGTTTCTTCCTTTCCTTTCTTTTTTTTTTTAGTAAATCTCCCAGAACCTCCAATAGGAATAAGAAGAGCTTTACTGGTTTTTCTGAAGTAGCTTGTTTTCTGAGAAAAGATATCCATTAGATTTTATACTAATCCTGAACAAATCCCTGATCACGCCTCACCTCTTGGCGTGCACATGGCATGGATAACTGGTGTAGAACCTTTGTGCCTTGGAAGCGTTGTACTTGGTACATGTGGGAATAGCATCAGCGCACTTACATTACCAAGGGGAAGTAACTCACTAGAAATATTAGCCATATTTACACTACAGTAATGCTCATGTTTTGAAATGCAAAGTTTGCAATTTTTGATTGGTGGTTGCTGAATTTTCATTCAAACATGCTTCTGTTGGAGGCTGGTCTAACCAATAGCTTAAGTTCTTTTACCTGTAGTGCAGTTTAATGTTTTAGATTACTTAGGTTTAGTTTACGTATGAATAGGGATTAGCTTAGATCAGTACTTCACAATAATCTTCTCATTGAGACCCCATTAACACTGACAAATTCTTTCAGCACCATCAGTGTAAGCTACGGCTACACACCCTGCAAGGAGGCTTTGGTTGGAATGCTCCCTCAGAATATTTTGAAATAAACAGTGGAATAATGCAATTTCTGCACTTCAGTGTTAGCAATGCACTGGTGTGGATTATACCATGGAAAATAGAGGTTATGTATGTATTCATCTATACGTCAACAGCAGTCAAGAGATTAAATGTTGCATGAAAATAATCAAGATACCGGCTGGCCTCACAATCCTTATCCTTTTTTTGTCTTAGAGTATAAGAGACAGGATTGTTTGGTGGCAGGGAAAAGGATATACGGGGCTTATGTGGCTTGGAAAATTACTGTTGATATCTCGCTGGCTTTGTAGCTTTCCACAAGTTACCCCAGCTTTGTAATAATCAGAAGTACTTTACGACTTTTGTATTTTTAGACTTGTTTATGCTGGTGAATATTCATCATTATCGCTGTTTGTTGTATTTTTCTAATGACTTCCTCACACTGTTTCTTTTCTCAGTGTGACAATGCATACTACTATGGCTACGTGTACTTCAGGCAGACAAAGGACAAGTCCATGCGGAGAGGATACTTCCAGAAAGTAGGGAACTACTTGTGGTTTTGCATCTGGACATTACTTAATGAATATATGAACCATTTAAAATATCATTTTTAAAAAAAAAATTTTTACCACACGATTACTGCTATTAAACACGCATTTTTTTTTTAAATTATAAATTTACGAGGTTTTACTCTGAATATTTGAACTGATATGCCTTACTGCCAATGTGTTAAAAAGAATACAACGGCAATAGATTTTTTAAAAACAGCTGCTTTATTCTATGCACATTTTTGCTGTAATTTTACTCTTTATTTGTAATCAAATATTCTAATATTTTCCATATTTTGGGGTGAAGAATTTCATTTAGAATGAATTTATTATGGCACTGCCTTGGGTCTACCAGTATATGCTGGCAGCCATGATTGTGGACACACCATTGAAATATCCCATCAGGAGCAGCATTGACATACTGAGTTTCAAGAAATTTTTTTGAGTTCTTTCCTTGCAAAGTTTAATGATATAAATATTTTGGAAATATGTTGTCGTCAAAATAACCTCAGCAAGTCTCAGTCATTGTACAACAAGGTTTGTTTCTACAAAATTTTTTGCCAAGGTCTGTGTTAGGAAAAAGCCTGACTTGCCCATAGAGCAGTGGGATTTACTCTCTATTACAGGGTAACTGTACAGCTTGGATTTAAGGGCTGTAGTGCTAAAATGTTTCATTGATCCGAAACTCAAATTGCAGCATGCTTTATTCACATTCCAGTGTATAGAATCATCAGGTATGAGCCCCAAAAGTTATTTCTTTTATTTATTTATTTATTTTTCAGTCTGTGGTGCTACTCTCCAAATTGCCATTT